>RSEF01000008.1:1431691-1454721 GCA_003993805.1 Himantopus leucocephalus | reverse complement strand
AAAAAAAAAAAAAAAAACAAGCAAAAAAAAAAAAGCCAAAAAAAGCCAAGGAGCAGTTGGTGATGCCTCAGCACTGGGAGGCTCCTGCATGGTAAAGGCCTGTGTAAAAAACAGAATATGATTATTTCTAATTCACAGAATGCAACAAGACCTCTCTCTCCATGCATATTTTCCAAGGGCAGAGAGTACATATAGTGAGAGAAGACAGAAGTTCAAGTAACTAAAATGTTTTCAATAATGAGGCTCTGTAGTTTTGGTGCATCTCTTTTCCTTTAAAAGCAACATTTACCACTGCGGCTCAGTGGGTTCTCAGTGTGCTCCGAGAGAGAGGAGACGTACACACCCTTAACTTGCCGTGTTAGAGATTGCTATAGAAGGGTGAGAAACACTACTGCCAATTAAAAATAAACTAGGAGAAATGGCTCAAAACAATAAACAACCAGGAAGCCAAATTTCTTTTCAGAGATGAGAGACTATCTTTAAGATTAATACTAATTTATCCCAGCAGGCAACTTTGGCAATCAACTTTTTTTAGAATATGGTTACTTTCCTGCTTCCATCAGGTTTCTGTTCACATGGCAGTATTACCTTAAGCACTGAACTAACAGAAAATCTTCGCAGATGAAGTTTGTGTTACCTAAACAAGTGCTGTTGTAGGCAGAGGTCTTAATTTTTAATCAAAATATTATTTGTATCATAGCACAAGCCCAGGCTGCACACGGAACCGTCACAGCATGGTGGCAGTAAGCTTAACACCTCCCAGACAAGAAAGTACAAGGACCAGAGATGCTGAGGAAGGACATACGTAAGATCAGTAGCAGGAGATGAAAATCTCCATCTGCCAGACTCCCCTGTCTACAGGATCACAATGATTCCTATCAAAATGTCTCACTGTGGGAATGACAAGTGCCATTAGATTACAGCCCAGCAAATGCCTCACAGCAAGGTAGGGGCATTCAGCAGGAGCCTGCGGGAACAAGCAAGAATACTGAATAAATCTTCTGCTTTATCCCTTTCTTGTCTAGGATGGAGAAAGCACAGAAGACTGGAGAAGCGAACTAAAACCAGATATTCCTTAAGGGACCAGTGAGCAATATTTGATGTCTAAGCCAAAATAACTTCAAGGGGATGGCAGTGTCGCGACTGATTCAGAACTGCTCCTACTCCAGCTCCAATTCCCTGTAGAGAAATGCAACACCGCACTTGCATCTTTCTCTCTGCTGCACAGAAACCAATCTTCTGCCAAAGTCTGGCTGACTGGTAAAAGCAAAATTAAACATTTATGCGTCAGATGGATCAGATGTGTACTGTCGCTCATTCATTAGTACAGACACTTTAATGAGGAAGGGTTACAATCAGAGGGCCCTTTATTGCTGCTATCCCAGAGGCAGAAGGCTTCGTGTAAGCAAGTCAAGGAGTTTTGGGGAACCCAGGAGTTTTCCACCCACATAGCACAACCTCTTCCTAACCCAGAAAGAGTGATTTCATCTTGTTCATAACAGGAGCAGCTAACTGTGGGGATGGATGAGTCAGAATTTTATATCCTTCCTCATCACTGTCAAAATTTGCAATTCTATCTCATTCTCTCTTCCCTAGTGAAACCTTTGTAAAATCTGTCTAGCTAGGGAGAAATGAGAAGCTACAAACATGGGAAAGGAATTCTAAAATGTAGCTCTTCCCTACATACTGCAAGCAACCTTTGAGCTGACAGTAGAGACCTTTACATCTGAGATCCATCCAAAATGTGAATTGCTAGCCTTAGTATTTATGAGACAAAGGTGACACTTTTTATGTATATCTATTTTCAGAAAGAAGGCTTCAGAGATACTGCCAGGATTGAGACAGTAATCTGTAGCACCAAGATTACCAAGAAATCCTGTTTGCAAACCAAGTCCTATTAAACCATCCCTGCAGTAACCCGGCCTCTGAACTTCTCCTCCTTTAGTCAGTTATTGCCAGGCCCAAACTATTTGAAAGGTTTGCTTAGCATTTTTAGGCTGGAAGAAGGGCAATAGAGACAGACGCACACCGCAGTAACCTGATGAGCTCTTTGGCCTGCAATTATCAGAGGGGGTCATAAAAGATGAGTTAAGAGTGCTGACTTTAAAATCCACAAAACTATATGCTGTGTTAACCTCGTAGGTGCCGAGCAAGAGCCATGCAAACACGCACAAACCTGCAGTAAAAGAAGTGTCAACGCAACAAATGGAACAGCTGGAAGAGGCAGAGGCTGTTGTATCCACACGGCAAGCCAGTTAAGAAATTTGTTTAAATAGGGAAAGGAAAATGGCCCCATTACCAGCCTGCATCCCACATGGTATTGAGGCACGGGGAAGGCTGCAGGAACACACCACCACAGAGACCCTTTGCTAGTGGTAACAGCAATTCAATAGTTCCCATAGCAAAGCGTTATTTAAACCCTGCTCAAGCATATCTCTACTCTCCCAAAACAACAGAAGTAAGGTACTGGAAAGAACAAAGAAATAATCCAAGGATTTAATGTGGAAATCAAGGTGCTAAGCACAAATGTGGACAAAATCTGAGGTGTTCAGAGAAAGCTGGTCCTGTGCAAACTGGCCAGCTGCCATCTATAGTACACGCAAAACACTTGTTCCACAGGGTACCATGAACATACATGAACAACATACTGAACTTCCAGATCTCCCACAGGACCTGACAAGACTCACTCCAATCTGGACTTTGGCCTCTAGGACACAGCCTGCTCCAGGTAGAGGTGAAACTCATGATGATCACTAACTTCTCTAATTTACTGATAAAGGTGTATTTGGTTCCACAGCAGGAAAGGCACAAACCTAATTCCTACAACAAAATAGATTTAGAATATTAGATTGGGTTGGGAGCAGAAGATAAGGAGTCTAAAGGTGGGTATGAATGGGGCAGTGCTGGAGCTAGCTGGACTATGTCCAGACTGGCTTAGCTTGGAAGAGCATAGCAACTGCATCCACAAAACAAATCCAGTGGCTGTGCCATGACGTAGTGGGGAAATCTGTAGTGAGCAACCATGAGAAACGTTCTACCTGCGCTCAGTTAGATGGTGTTTCAATGTTGTCAAATGCAAACACGGCGTGCTCAGTGCAGACCTTGATACCAGCATATTTAGGAAATAGTGAAATACAGAACAGCATTTTTACTCCTCAAAAAGAATCAGTTAAGTTTCTTACCAACCGTTTTTTACTAATATGCCAGTAAGAATGGTTAAAGAACCTTTATCCTCCATGCTAGAATATCTTACTGAGAAGCTAAAGGATGTTGACAGGCAAAAATCTTTTTATGAAAGCAAAAAGAAAATAACAATATAGAGACTCTATCTTCTATTTCAAATGGTTTTCATTAAAAGTAAAAGTAGCCATGTCAATTAATATGCGGTATAGATTCATTCAATACCTTACCTAAAGCACAGATGGCGATTCTTGCTTTTTGTAATTCACATCTGAGTGCGTTGCTTGCTTCCACACATTGTGTTAGGTCACACTGCCACAATCACCATTAAAAATATGGCTCAGGCGGGTTTATCCTGCACTGTTATAAACTGTTCTTCCTTTGCTGTAAAGATAACTCCAAGGAACAAACTCAAACGTTCAGTCCAGAAAAGCCATTCCCCCTTATAAACCAGTATTACAACATGACAGTAGATGGCACTGCTCGAATTCACTCCAAATCTGCACATTTCTCCAAACACAGCCAAGACAGAGGGGCTGTTAAGGCTCGCCAGAGAGAGTGGTTCATGCATGACGCAAGCTAATTTAAAAACATATGGCATTTGCTTTCGAGAGAGAGCAAGCTTCCACATCAGTGCTTTAGCAAGAGCTAAACTACAGGTGAAATATGTTAGCAAACGGCTTAGTTTAAGATGGCAGGAGCACCCATTCAAAAGTTCATCTACCATACTCCCTCCTTTCAACTTAATGTTCTTTGCGTAGATCTACTTCAACAGGATGGGTATTAGATATTCTGCTTTACACAAGGGGACAGAAACATTCTGGATTTCAGTTTGAGTTCTACCGACACGTTATTTAAGAGAACCTATTGGCTACTTCTCCTCCATCTCATGCTTTCAGCTTGCAGAGGAAAGGTCTGCAGGGACAGCAGTTTCACTGCTTCAAGAGTGTTCAGTTAAAAGACCGTTCTGGAAGCTGCTCCAGCTACTGCTGGAGATGCACAAACTTGGTGCAGAGAAGAAAAGGGTTCATATGAACATAGACACACACATATGAATACATATGCATATACACACAGGCTTTTTTTTAATACACCTATGCAGTACGTACTGGACTCCTTTGTTAACTCTTTAGCAAAACCAACTCAAAGTCTAAGAGCTTCGGCGCACAATATGCATTTAGTTAGTTGCCAGAACCCAAGTAATTTTTACCCTGAATTGCACAAATACTGACAAAAAAAAAGTAGTGATTTTTCTACACATTTTCAGACACCAGGAGGGCTTAGAAGCTAGACCTAATTCACACAGTAAGCCTGCCAATATTCCAGAATCACTCTTTGTGTTGAATATCCAGTTCTCACCAATTATGTTCTCCACAACATACAGTTTAGATCAGTATCTTGTTTAAATGTAAGCCTTAAAAGCCATTCCCACGACCACTCAGACATCAGAAGGGGAAGCATCTAGAAACCACACTTCCTTACACAGCAAACAGCCTGCAGGTTAAGACATCCTCGACATTTTAGGAGTTTATGTGCAGCAACACCACATCCTGCAATGCCCTTCTTGCCATACCTTATCTAACCTTCAAGTATCAGAAGGGAACGAAAAGATGGCAGTACATTCTGCCACATACCAACAGGTGCAGCTAGCTCAGAGGTTTGAAATGAAACAGTAAAGAACAGAAGCCATGTCAGCCTGGGCCTCAGAAGGCTAATTTGGGTGTCAGGCAGGTCCACACCCAGCCTCACCTGGGTAGTGCAGCAGCACCCGGTGTTCTTCTGCAGAAAGGAAAGCTGCCAAGTAGGTTTCAGCACACCGTGTTCACCGTGACATTTCCACCAGCAGGTGTGCAAGACAGCTTGGGCCTGGGCTGGTGCCATCGTGAGGAATGCCACAGCTGCAGCAGGCACGTCCCTCCAGGAAGCCCACCACAGTCAAGAGGGGAAGACACACATTGGCCGCCCTATTTTAAATTCTAAGCCACTTCCACAGTGTTTTCTAGCATTAATGCTACTGAATAGCAGTCACACCACACTTGTTATCTTGAAGGGAAGACACATAAAGCTTTTCCTTTCCCTTCTGGGCCTCTTACGTACAGGCATATGCATAGGAAGAATCATTTGCCCAAGGAACACCCCAGAAAAGCCAAGAGTTGTTAGGGATCAGTTTGGAACTTGATGCACAATTCCTGAACCTCTTATTAACTTACTGATGACACTACATGATTTACATCCTCTTCGTGCCTCAGTTTCTTTAAATAAGGAGGCAGTAGCAAGTTGTATGGCAATATTTTTCATATGATCTACAGGCACTATCTTTGCATACTTTTTGAAAAATATTAAACACTTAGCAAAAGATAAGATACAGAAGAAATGTGAAAGAAGGGGTCGTGATCAGCAGCGCAGAGTCTAGTTGGAGGCTTGTAGCCAGCAGTGTTCCCCAGGGGTCAGTACTGGGTCCAGTCTTGTTTAACATATTCATTAATGACCTGGGCAAGGGGACAGAGCGTACCCTCAGCAAGTTTGCTGATGACACAAAACTGGGAGGAAAATTGTAAATTATAGTAAAAATATTTTTATAAGGGAGAGAAGTATGCAGTCCTGAACAGGGTGCCTGTCCATGTGTTTTTGCTGCCTCGGTGTTATTTAAACTTAAGCTGCACACAGTTGCAAGCACTTAGAAATAATGGTACTACATGCATTGCAGATCTGAGCTGCTTCAAAAGGCAAACATCATACATGCTGCCAGTGTAATAACTCCTACACATCAAAAAAGCATCTTATCAGAACCAGTCTTCAATTACAAGAAAGCAGAATTCAGTTTCCCAACAGGCTAACTTGAAAGCAATATTTTAAATACCTGTGCTACATTTTGTAACAGTTGAGATTCTCTTTTTGAGGGGATGAGGGGCCATCTAAGTCAGACATTTTTGAGAGCACACCTTACCACTTGATCACCGTGAGAGAGATCATTCACAGCCCAGCCTTTCCAATTGCAGAGAATTTCCAGTTAAAAGCACCCTTGCCTCAAGTAGAATTGAACGTCGGATTGTTCATTTAGACAGGAAACACACACCAAGCATCTACCTCTTCTGTTATTTAAAAGGAAACTTCTAAATCTTATGTTACAAGAAACGTATTTGCAGGGAATCAGAGAAAAGAAAAGCCTCCCTAATTTGTTTACAGTTACGTTTCACATTTGAAGGATTGGTGTGAAAAACTCATAAGGAGTTGTCAAAGCTGGCTTCCGAGCATGCTTTTAGTAGGATAGCAATGCTACACGTGCAGAGTAAATTAAGTCAATTACTTTGAAAAGATTTTATATTGATCCTTTGACTAACAAGTAGGATTAACATCAAAGCAAGATAAACATTAAGAACACAAGCAAATATGTTAGCCATTATTTAAGAGTTGTCTCGCAGCGTACACAGAAGCAAATCATGGTGTACTACTGTACAATCAACAAGCAAAAATATTAAACAT
Source organism: Himantopus leucocephalus (assembly GCA_003993805.1). Taxonomy (NCBI): domain Eukaryota; kingdom Metazoa; phylum Chordata; class Aves; order Charadriiformes; family Recurvirostridae; genus Himantopus; species Himantopus leucocephalus. Next base: position 1,448,058 of record RSEF01000008.1, on the reverse strand, counting down.
TATGTGACCTTCCATTAAGCAATGAAACAGCTAGAGTTTTAAACAGGATGACAATTGACTAATGCCAAACTAGGTTTTCAAATATTGATGTAAGAGCAAAGTGTAGGCTACTCTCTAACTTAATTTTAGATAAATTACCTTCATTTTTTACTTTGAGTATTATGCATATAGTGCAATGAAGAAGCGTCATCTGTCTATGAGGCCACGGAAAAAACAAAACATCAGCACACTCCAGCCAGGTAAGGAAACACACATTTATTAGAAACTGGTAGTTTTATAGAGCTAAAAAGGTAAACATATCTTTAAGAGACAAAGAATGCACAATTGAACACAGTCATCACAAAGGCACATAATGAAAAATTAAATTTGAAAGACCCCATCTTTTCAACATTTGAAAACATCATTACCATAATTTTCAATACTCATAATGGCACTTGCACACTATAAACAAAATAGAGCAAGTCTAGAAGACAGACACTGCTGAAGTCATCTCCGCATCAAACACACACACAATATGTTTGCTCATTGGTCACAGTCAAACAAAATGATTGGGAACTGATCTCACACATCCCAAAAAGATACAAAAATGTTGGCAAAACCAAGAAACATTCAGATCAGAAAGGCATTGTACATATGAATGATTTGGATAGAATGACTTTTTGTTTTTTAAAAAAAGTGCAAAGTCCAAGGTTTCCCTGAAGGGAAGGCCAAAAGACACAGCTAAAGCTGCCATTTTCTGAAATCTGATAGAACAATATTTTATAATACAGATTTTATGGAGTTGTTATAAATCAGTTTATGGAGAATAAACACCAGCCATGGAAGCACTGAACACAGATTTACATCTGATTGCTGTTTGAAAAATATGGCCCAAATAGTCTTCTGTATGTGGAACAAGGCAGGCTCAGGCAGTTATTCATGTTTGCTTGCTTATTTGTTGTTAAAAAAAAATAAAATAAAAAGGATCAGAAAAAGAGACCCTTAATGACCTTTTAGGAACAAAGTTCTTCCTTCAGTAATCCAATTTCAGGAAGTGGTCTAAGAGCAGTTGCTTTTAGAAGGTCAAGATAAGTATAAAGATAATCCCAAATTTACAAAGATTAAGACACCACACATTGCAGAAAGCAGAAAGAGAGTAACAAATGAATTCAGCAATAATTGTTACTCTATTTCAGTGTTCAGGCCTGAAGGCAACTGAAATGCAGCACCATCACCACCCCACAAAAAGGGAAGTCACTTTGGAAGTACTTGTACATGGAAATACCTACTTTCTACATTGAGGAAGTGCTGCTTTGTTTTTTTGAGGAGGAGCTGTTTCTCAAGCACTAACAAGTCCTGTGCACATGCTTTGCTCACTTGTTTAACATGGATCTGATGGGCACCTCAGATCAGCAGTCCCATTTGGTCACTTGGACAAAGTGCTTCAGTATGTTGCTATCTGAATTTCACACACACAGCCAGCATGCACAGAAGACCTTGAGGGAAAGAGGATTTATCTTGCATGACAAACCTGTAAAACCTTTACATAATAATGCAATCCTCTATTGTCTAAAAGCACACAGTGGACTGTAGCCCTCTGAGTAAGGGAAAGAACAGGGAGTCCAAAATGAGAAACATTTCTCTCCCCAAGGCAGCTATGATGAGCTCCGCTACTGGCTGCATTACAATCACTATCAGCTTAATACTGGATCCTCCACCCTGTTTTTAAACAGTAACTTGCACTTGTATGTAATGGATCTAAGTAATGAAGCTTTTTCTCTTCCTGTATATTGTGATCCTATAAAACGTGCAGCTGTAACCCAAAGCTTGTCATGGTTAATGGTGCTAACATTTACAAGTGCAATAAAAAGAAGGTCCAGTGAAGCAAGTTACGAAAATCACTGACTGTATTACAAAAATACCGTGTAAATCCATTTGAGGTATTCTGATACCACGGAACAGATTTTTTTTCAGGCTCTTATTCTTTACATAAAAAAAAAGGTCAGCCTAAAGATAAAGATGATGGGCTACATTTTAATGTGTTACTCCATCCTTGCCTGTATCTATGATCCTCTTTTTTACAAACTTAACATCGTCTCCAAAAATAACAACAGTAAGTGCTTACTTCTAGGTGTGCAAAAAGTTGCCTGTGAATTGCTTGAGTATAGGCAGCGTGACAAAACAAAAAGTCACTTTCATATATTCAGTATCAAGGCAGTACAAATTTCTCCTACCTTTGGTTCAATCCGAGCCAAATACACATTTAGAGAAGACAAATACAAAAAAAAGCCAATGAGTAAAATATGCATGATTTCTTGAAAATATAAACATATTATTGATTTAAAGATAGTTTCTTGATTTTTTTTAAACTCAGTGACATTTTAAAGTGCAATATAGGTATCTGTTTAGAAATGGTGAATTAGAATTTAAGGAAGTTTCTTCCCACTTCAGAAGTTGCAGCATCTCTCCACAAAGATGTGTCTCTAATTGTGAGAGCAGATTACTTGAGAAATCATTTCTGTTGTGGTGTTTCCAACAACATTAGAAGCATCTCACCTTTTTCCTTCATTTCATGCTATTCCCAAATTCTGCTTCATTTTTTCATATACAACATAGCTGATGCTGACAGCTGGAAGCACTTTCATAAAATTAGGGGCTATGCCCCTGTAAAGTCCTCGGATTCCCTCTGTAGCAATAATTCTTTGAAAGAGACCGACCATGTTTAGCTGTTGAGCTCCTTCCACTGAGGCTGGAACAAAAAGATAATGTGTTATACAACAGCTCTAGTAATATAAAAATTCTTAAGCAAGTATTAAACACCTGTGTGATGAGCCAACTAGCACCTCTAGGGCCATTGATTAAAACTTGAGTCCTCACAGAGAGATCTCTTTAATCCCAGACATTTGAGAGATATCCATGTGTCTAAATCCCACTGAAAAGCATTAACCACCTACATTCCTTTGGAAATCTAGGCTCCTATCTTTAAGTCTGTGCACAAACCTATCAAGCAAAAATCTCAGCTATGAAACTGTCTTTACGAAACTTCCTCCAGAGCAAACACTGCTGTGTGCCTTCACAGCATGATGCAAGTCCTTTTCATTTTACCTCTAAAATTTAGGAAACAATACAACTTTTAGAAAAGTGCCCCTAGAGTATGACAGGAGGTCTATGTCTAGTAGTCTTGTATGGAACATGGTTCTCAGAGCACACAGAGCGCTAGTGTCTGAAATGTTACGTTTCAATTAAGTATGATGAAGAACAATGTCTGGGGTAATAAGGAGAAGGAACCAATGTTAAGAAGAATTTTCCAGATAAGTCCTTGGTTTTCCAAGTTGGGGTTTTTTATTCCCATGTCCCTGCTACAGCTATCCCAAATGACATAATTTTGATGTGACCACACAGAAACACTATCAGTACACCAGGACTCACCTTGAGCCTGCATGCGTGTTCTGATAAGCGCAAGAGGGTAACTGGCTAACTGCCCGCACGTGCTGGAAACAGTACCACATCCCAACAATACAAAAACACCTGGGTTAGCAGAGCTTGATGCATAGTGTTCTAGCCATGTACTCTTTAAGAGCTGCCAAGATATAAAATTAAATAATAAGACAAGAGATCTGCATTCAAGAAAGTAGACAAATACATCTTTATTCATAAGAAACCTTATGGTCTCAGTCCTGAAAAGCACCGATCTCGCTATGCCAGTCCTACATGCTTACTTTTCAAGCGCACGGGTCACTTCAGCACACGGGTAAGGAATTTAACAAGGCTACAGTAGTTAATGCCTAGAAGAGAAATCCTTAAAAGATCTGGCAGCAGGAACAGTGCCCATGTTCTAAACCTGTTAATACTTTGGGGGGAGGAGGAAGGGAACACAACTCAGCACAGGGTGCAACAGAAGCTCAAAAAGCTGTACGTGTCACTCCATGCAGAAGCAAGGATGCAAACTGTAGAAAAGAACTTCCATACTGCTTTGAAAACATCTGCTCAAAAAATTTTGCTGTTTACTACTTCAGTGCCACAAAAAGATTTGTCTAGACTAGAAAGAAAATTAGTCTGTGCATCTGAGTTACTTAACACACTTTGAAGCAACGCCTAGAATCTAAGATAGATAAAACATTTTAATTGTTACTGATACGTGTAAGAGGTGCTGGTTCCTCTTGAAAGGAAATGGAGCAGTATTTCAAACTCCTCAGAACAACTGTATGTCAGCCACAAAGAATTCTGGTGACAGGCACAGACACACAAGGAATTCAGGTTACTATAATCAAATTATAAATCAGAGAAAATGGAAAAAAATTGTATTAAGTATCATAAATGCAGGATAGGTAACATAATACGAATATCTATAGCAAATATGCCCATATTTGCTATAGAATGGGTAAGTTCCAGTCCAACAGCGTATTTAATTATGCAAGCATGGTGTATTGCCAAGGTCTACATAATCCTGCCTTATGAGTAGATTTCTTGTTTGGTACTGCTGCGTTTAAGGCCCCACTGGCACAGGCACTCCTCCAGGAGGGGCAAACAAAGAAAAACATTAAAGTCCAGTAAGATTAGTGGAAATTCTTATTTATCTACTTTACTGTAATACTACAAGCATATTACAAGTCTAACTAATGATACAGGCATTCTAAAGAATATTTATTCTTCTTGTAAATTAACTAATGAAAGCTACATGCATTCAGTGATTTAAACTCACCTCATAAACAGCAAGGTCAATGCCAGCGTAAGGAATTATACCCAGAATATTAGGAACATAGCCTTTGTAGAAGGCTTTTACACCTTCTCTTTTTAAGATCTTCTTAGCACAGTCAAACATCCCAGAATATTGTCCTGTTTTACCCACAGCCAATCTGGTCTTTAAAACCTAAAGGGGAAAAAATAGTAGCCTTAATTACAGACCTATTTATTAATGTATTTTATAAACACACGAAAACACAGTATCTCTCTGCTTATTCAATTGTCTGGAACTGCTTTGCATTTTGGTACTTCAAAGCTCCTTTGTGATGGCTGCTGTCAAGGCTTTGTTAGCAGTAGGCTTCTTCAAGTTCTATCATTAGTGCAGAGTAGTGCACATACTAACATACACTGGCTTACAAATTATTAGCCTTTTTATATTGCATTTTACTTTTGATTAAAACAGGCAGATTTTTTGATCAACTTGAAGGACACAGTGTGGGCAATATTTAATAGAAGCATGAGCTAAAGAACAAGTGAAAGCATTAACATATTAGCAGATCACACTTGTGATCTGGGAACAGCAAAGCATATTAAGAAAATAATCTTTCAAAAAGCACAACCCTTTGAGAGGTAGTTAAGGGATACAAAGATTGCATGTCACTCCTGAAAACCAGCATCTGATTACTAATGCAAATAAGTCTATACAGCATCTTAGGACAAAGAAATTAATAACAGTATCTAAAAGAAACCGCAGAAGGAATTTCCTGAGCAAGAATTTGGCCTACTTTAAAGCCTCATAAGACTGCAGCTTCCTCAGGAGTTTCCTGGCACTTTGCTTTTCTCTTTTACTTAGAAACACCCTAAAAAACACTTTGAGGACAGTATTGTATCTTTGTTAGGAAGATGAGAGCATCTTATTGTCGAATAGTTTGCCTGTCTCCATTGATCAGTGTAATCCAGATGACTTACATAACATTTCAGTTATTCTGTAACTTAACCCAACTCTGTACTCAGACTAGCTATGATTCAGCGGTTCTAACAGCAAGGATGCTACTTAGAAAGAGATCATTATCACTGTCAGCAATGAAAACAGCTAAGTTCTATTCCTACTGACACCCCTCCCTACGAAAAAGGTGTTTAGGTTACATTTTCCATTACTTCCAAATCTTGATTTTGGCATTGGTTTAATCCCAGACCCAACATATATTCCAGGTATTTGCACAACAAGATAAACTTTCTGGGGAACCAGCAGTGAAGGCAATACAACCTACTTCTATTTAAAAAAAAGCACGACGTGAAATAGCTACCTTAGAGCGGTTAATATATTAATACTAGATAAATTGCAACATATTTGTATGTGGTACTACATATGTCATACAGAGGAAAGGGCAGCGAATCCACCCAGCCTCAACAGTAGCTGTTATATTCTCGCTCCACACTGATCTCCTAATCAGACCCAGCTCCCAGTCACAGAACTTCATCAGTTCCGCTACAGACAAGACCGTTTTTTGCTAACATACATAGTGGGGAAAAAAGATTTATGCCCAATTTAGAAAGTAGCTTGAATATGTACTTAATTTTAAATGCGTTCTTGGATTATTTTTTTCCCTGAACTAGGTTTTACTTAAACATTGCTTTAGCCAATATTATACAGCCAAATATATAGAAAAATGACAAGTATCAATTAGAACATTGTATATTCTAAAATGCCTAGTACTGAAGTTCTGAAAGGAAGTCCAAAGTAAAAATAAGTTAGGGTATAGGAATACAGAGGAATTCCTACAATACTTTCAAGAGCAAAATGGGTTTTACTTTGGAAATGAAGCAGACATTTGGCAGAGTCTCCAACGGAAGCAGATTCTCTGTTACTTACCTCCATGGGATAAATAGAAGTTTGTGCTGTTGCACCAGCCAAAGAACCAGATACAAATCTTTCAACCGTGCCTAACTTTCCATCATCCTTAGTGAGTATCTTCTTATACTGTATGGTTAAAACACATAAAATAAATGTCACATGCTTTTTAGGAGAAGGAATAATTACTATGAGAGGCAGGAGCACAGTACAAAGTGCCTTTTCAAGCTGTACTTACTTTTTCGTGTATTTAGTTACATGTACTAACCTAACAAATTTAGCGCTATACTCACTGCAACTCTGTGGATAAAGATTCTCAAGAATACAGTAAGTATTCCAGCCTGCAAGAATCCTTTGCATTAAACACCTCAGCACTGTCAGATATTCTACAAACAGCCAACAGACGGGTACCCACACTATGGCCCCCAGACAACAGAGGAACCTGACTCCCTTCCAGATCCGGTTCTCCAACCAAAGAATGAAAGATCAACCAGGACGTTAGAGACACTTAGAGAGAGCTGTACATACTGTGTCATTCAAGGCAGAGACACCACCATGCGAGAACGCACCATCAGCTCCCAAAAGGCAGAGCAAGAGTAAGGAATAATATACTCAAAGTTACTCTACGGCATCAAAATCTGCTGTTCAGTCTTAAAATATCCCAAAGTTTACTTCATTTTTTGTTGCTTTTATTTCATAGTTGTACACAGATGTGCAATATGTTCATTTAGTCTTACCTGAGGCACTAGCAAGCCCCACAGAGGAAAAATAAAGATCATTTCACTACACCAGAACTGGAGTTCATTTTCCAAAGGAGGATTAGGCCTTAATATGATGCTTAAAGCTGATTCAGAGGTAAATATAACTCTGAAATCCAGGATGAGGGCATCTTACATAGCACCATGATATTTGACTTAAAAAGAAGCCTGTATAACTAGCATAATACACTAAGTTTTTGTTTGTTGTCACTTCGAAGCAACAAACTAGGTATTAATGCAGTACTCCATATAAAGCTATGCAGACTGGAAGACAGATTAAAATCTATGACAGATTTATTTTATTTACACTGCTTATAATACGATAGCAAAATCTGCCTAATGCCAAGTATTCTATTAACAGAATAGACTATTTTAAATCTGAAAGTCACTCTAAATTACTGCGACAAAATCTCCAACCATGATAAGAACTCCTATATAATACAACAGTGCAAATAATGACCAGGGAGAGTGATACAGTATTTTATTTACCATTATTTTCATTCCTGATGTATCATCCTACCTGTTCATAGGCCCAGAACTTAATAGCTGTTTCAGGAGCTATTTTCACAACATTGACACCATTTCCTCTCCAGAGGGATCGGACACCACCTTCTTTCAGCATTTGTTTAAAACCACTGGCTATATTCATTTTGTTCGATTTTGAACCATGAACCTAAAATAAACCAAAGTCACGGTAAAGAACACTCCTCTGATTAGATTGTAAAACTCATCAGCTAAGTATTAAATTGTTTAAATATATGAACTAGCAAAACCACATCCATTATTGAAAAAATAATATCTTTTTACATTTTTGCCTATATGGCTATGGAAAAGACAATTTTTATGAACACAAAATATGGAAACTGTCAAAACATAAATAGACCTCCAGAACTTAGATATTGTATTTGGCCATCAGTTTTCCATAACAGTGCTCTAAAAACTGAAATGATACATGGAAAACTAAAAAGTTCTTGAACATTGCACCTACCTGCATCATCACTTTAAGGCGATCTAATGGTGCTGTACCTGTTCGAGAGACAGCACCAGCCACTCCTCCTGCCAACAGCTGTTTCCACCACTGTCCAGTCTTTTTCTCTTCCTCCGTGAACTCATCTGGAACAGTCAAACTATCTCCTATATCCAACACCTATTAGAATCCAAAGCAAAGACGTGCAAATAACTCTCTCGTTCCATAATCTCAATTTTGTCAACAGTTCTAATACCAAATTAACCTATCACCTGAGAGTAAGTAAATAAAACACTAGTTAAAAATAAAAAATATCTCTAATTTCCATTCTATAATTAACTTGCTATGGATTGCTATTGCTATTCAGTTAATAGCAACTTTTAATGACTTCTACATAGAGACCGAGTAATAACACCACAGACCCACCATTTCAAAAACTGCACCATCATCATTAAAAATTATGATAAATTCCTGCCTTGAGTATGGCCCAAACAAAGACATTCTGTCATGATCAGCAGACCTTTACAGTCAGCACTAAAGCTCAAATGCTTATATGTTGCAGCTAACCTTTCACCAGACAGCCTTCTAGGATTAGTTTGGTAATCTCCTAAGGATGCTAACAAGAGATTTCTCTCTCCTGGTAATTTATTCACACATATGTGGGATTTCCCATTCCCCCTACCCCCCCTAACTTTTTAAAGTAGCATTTTTATAGCTGATATATTGGAATATTCTATTTCCAGTAACTACTGTGCATTATCTTACCAAATAACAAGTTTGACTAATATATTATTAATTTTCTTGTCATCAGTTACACTGAAAGACACATTAATGACTGTTTTCAGCTATAAAAGTTTGAAATTTCATTAAGAGGTGCATGTCTGTAATACCATTCAATTTGATCAAAGAAGATTACTATAGGCTTTAGCAATAAAGCTGTCCAAGACATAAGACTATGGAATTTCACATATCACTTAAACTAGTCTCTGCTTTACATGTAATTTAAAAACATGATATAGGAGAAAAAATACACTGTAGATAATGCAAAGCTAATATTATGTATAAATTAAACCTATAAAGAAGCAAGAATGTTTTAGTAACTGATAAGTACTGACCAGAAAGAATGTTAACTGATAAACCTTTTTTTTTTAACTACTGTTGATTTTAACTGTAGACACTACATCCCTAACTTATGCTGTGTTCCCTATTTGCTAAGTAGACTGAATAGTCTTGGTCATTTGGCACACAAGAATTGCAGGATGCAGATTACAGATATACCCCCTGGACAAACAGGATAAGCACCAACTATTCTGGATATTGAACAGATTAATTGAAAAATCCTTTCATCTTTCTGACATTTGTGGTTTCCATGTCAGGTGTCATCAGTTGCTCAACTACATGGAATCATCAAAAGATCAATCAGAACTCTCAAAATATAAATGCAATGTTCTTAGAGATATTATGTGTATCTACCAGGGTTTAAACCGTGTGTCTACCAAGCCCTAAAGACAACTAAGAAAAAAAGTTAAATTTGAGGGTGTTTATAACAGAAAGGCCACAGCTACCAACTCATAATAATTCTATGCCAATGCAGCTATCTGCTTGGAAGAGTCTGACAGCAATTAAAATCTTACAATAAAAACAGAAGTGGAAGAGCTGTCGACGCCAGCCAGGCGTGTGAAGTCTCACATCTGCTCTTATCTGAAACACCAGCTGTGTTGCCGTATAGCTGGATTTTGCTTGCTGTGATAACTGGGTCATCAGCTGACTGCTACATTGGAAGATCACAAGAGACTTCTAAAATTGTTTCTTGGGGGTAACTAATGACATTCCATAATTAAAAAAATATAGAACTTACGTTTAATAATAGTACTATGAAGCATTTTATTCAAGCAAAGGGGGTTTTTTCCACTAAGGAAGCTGGGACCAGGACTATCTGATCTCATGGCAGTGCTTTAAGTGTTTTCTTCAGCAAACAGGGAGCTAACTCCCTTTTGGCAAGCATTTCTGAATTGAGGCTGTACAGTGGGAAACACTCAAAGCTTTCAGATCTCATAAACTGTTTTTTATTATGGAAATGCTGACTAATCCCTGAAGATATGAATGGTCGCACTATATTCAAAGAAATCTGTCTTTACCTAACTTTATGGATCACTCCAATAATCTACAGGAAGGCTATTTAGCAAACAGGATTACTATTGGTTTACTTACCTTATTATTTGTTCTTAAAAGTTAGTCACTGAGGTGGCAAGAGCTCCATTCAATAGTAACTTAAAAAAAATATATCTATCATCACAGTGGATTGCCTATTGCTGTATATTCTGTCATTCTTAAATGAAATTCTATAGCCCAAGAGAATGTGAGAACATGTGCACAGAAAATCATCTACCTCTCTCTTAGAAGAGGTGTAGGGGGGAGCATCTGTCAGTCCCATCTGGGGGTGCCCCACATCCCCAGTAGCCAATTCAGCCTAAACCACGACAATCACTAATGACACCGGTGAATTTATGATAATGATAATATTACTATATAAGTGCAAATACTGAACTAATTTCAACATAAGAAACAGTTAAAATGTTTCTATCATTTGCTTCAACACATAAAAAGCACTGAATGTAAGAATGTACTGGAATGTGAAAAGAAAAAGACTTAATATCGTGGTGGTTATCTTTCTGTGGAATATGTCCAAATGAAGAAAAGGATTCCTTCCTAAGAATTACTGATAATTATTGGCAAAGTTTAGATGAAGTTCTTTGTTCAGAAGAAACTCACATCACACTATCCTGCTTGTAAATGGGAGAGCACAAAGTGAAAAGGAAAAACAAACGATCTTAAATAGATGTATGCGTGAAACATAACAACTGCGAAGCTGTTATAGTCAATATTGCCAATTAACCCAGCAGAGATGAACTTAAGAGCTGCACTAAGTTAAAAGAAATGTGGAACTTACAGTAGAATGTTTCCAATATCGAATTATTTCCTCAATGTCTGTAGCTGGGTTAAACATAAAATGATCTCTCCACTCATTCCAGTCTACTGTCATTGTCCCATCAGCATCAATACTGAAAAGAAATTGAACTATATAAGGAAATAGTAGCAGGGATGGGGTTCGGTTCTATTGCCTTTTTTTTTATTTTATTTTAAATATTGGCCATCACATCAGTGACAACTCACTGTAAATTCCATATGAAGACTTCAAGGCTGAATCTGCCGGGGCCTTTTAATACTATGCCTTTCTCATCCAAGTGCATCTGACATACTCCATTTAAAAACATAACATAAAACTTTATTTTATCAACAATGTTTACAGGGAAATGAGATAACATTCTCCTCCCCAAACCAGATGCTCAAATAGTGACTAGATTTACTATCACCCAGGAACAAATGAAATATGTGAGAATGCTATAAAGGCACCGCTGAAGGTGGCAACACCTTTCAAAGTTATAATCCCATTTATCTTGTTCTCTGGATTATAAAAATATAATAATTAACAATACAAAGAAGCTTAAAATACTTTAAGAAATAATAATTCCTGACCTTTGCAGGATCTTTTCTGCCTGTTTTTCTGAAATGCTTATACCCAATATCTGGAGGGACTGGACAACTTCTGATGCTTCAATTTTTCCTTGAAACATTAAAAGAAAGATAATACATATTTAAAACATGGAGCTTAATAAACTTTGCACCTTGGAACTCACTAAGTTCCATTGTAACACCTACATAATAGCAAAGATAATGTAAAACCAATTTAAACACAGAAGATGTACTTTGATTGTCTACTACAAGGACTGAGCGAAGTACAGTACATTAAAATCGTGCAACCAAATGAAATGCAAATATTCAGTGAGTTAAAAACTATTTTATCGTAATAGATACTTAGAAACTTCCTTATAGTTTCTCCATCTGGGGAACAAAGAGCCCCAGATCAACGGACCTGGAAGATAATAAAAAGAAAAAAAGACTATAATAATTTATTATTTCAATCTATAGTAAACTATAATTACGATCCTATTAAGGAAAAGAAGTAGGGGTTCCATATTTACAACTTTCTGTCTCAAGTTTAGACAAAGAAAATAAATGAAGATAACTTTTAATCCACAGTTTCTTCAAACAACACTTGAACAAATAAAATAAATCAAGGCATACCATCATTGTTTTTGTCCAGGCTCTTAAATGCCAATTTCATCTTTTTCTCATGGTCTTTAAGATACTGCATAAATTCTTCAAAATCTAGCTGTCCATCCTGGTTAGTATCTCCAGCTTTAAAAATTTTCTGTTGAGAGAAAATTCAACATCTGACTTCTCCAAATTACAGAAGGTCACAAAGCAACAGCAGCATAGCGCAGCCCTGGCTTTAAAGAAAAAGCATCATATTGGTCACTTTGGGAGTCAAATCAGGAAAACACCTAAGCATATGCTTCAGAGCTATATTTTGTTTTCAGAATTCAACACAGTGGCAGTATTTTCATAAAGAGACAAAACACTCAGCAGCAAAGACAGATATAAGAAAGCATTATTTACACAACTTTCCCATACAAAGATTTTAAGGTTTCTTACAAGCACTGGCAATTTACACCTACAGATATCAAATAATTTGTGGAGGAGGAGGTGAGGGACAGGACAAAATCATGAAAGAGAAGCAACTTTAAGCCTGTGACTTTCCTGGTTATACATGAAATTTGTCAATACGGCAGTAAAATTAAGCAAATTGAGTCTTAACTATCCTCTTTAATCCAGTGCTCTATTAATTATGAATTATAAAGACAAAAATACAAATAGCAATTAACTCATTAACTGCTGACCAAAAAAAATACAAAGGTCTTGCCGGACTAGGACTTCCATCCCCAAGGGTTTGAGAAGGCAGGGCTGCTTCAAACTGAAGCCCTGACAAAAATTTAAAACAAACAAACAAACAACAAATAGAAGCACAGTTATCTTCCATTTTTCATGTGTTTCCTAGTAACTGCCCTGCAGATAAGAAACATCTACATGTAAAATTAAGCATGAGTGGAACGTGTGGTATGCAATTGCCAGCACTGCAGGAAACAGGTCTGAAATACAGCCTAGGCATACGCTTCTCCATCAACAAAGGGCCGGAATACTTTGCCATCTTTGTGTGTGAAAAAAACGTATTTTTTAAAAAAGGGAAATTACAGCAGGCCCTCCAAGCATCAACCTGTAACTGCTGAGGCTTGTCTTCAAAGGCAAAGCCCCGAGAAGAGCGAAGCCTAGGCTAACAAGCTCTGCAGGATTTATTAGGTTGGGCTTTATGCCACAGCAAGGGCTGCTCCACACACAGAGGGCTGCAGAGAGAGAGCAGCGGGGCCAAGGAGAGGCAAGGCCCACAGGACACCGACCCCGCCGCTTTCCATCCGCTCTCGCACTTCCACAGCACTGCCGTCTCCTCTGGCAGGACGCACAGGAAGCAGGCAGGGAAATCCACCCCAAAACCCTGCTCTAGAACATAAGACTTAAGAGGAAATTATGCGTCATCTCTTTGGACATCAGTCCCTGTGGTTTCCCTCAATCCTACCGGGGCAGCACTTTATACCAGGCAAACAAGAGACCAACCTAACAGCACAATCTCTTCATTAATTTGCAGCAAGTTTCAGAGCATTTCAGGGTACACATAAAGCATATGCCAAAAATTCTTCCAAACACCTTCTATTTTGCAGCAGACTGCCTTGCGCGACTGTAGTTTCTGAATAAAGTAACTCTCAACAAGATTTGCATGGCTGTTCTAATCTGCAAAATTTGGTTTTAATAATTTTGTTTACTCCACTATAATCAGCAGAAGTCCTCAAAAGACCCAAGTTCAACAAGTTCTAGCCTACAGAAACTAAACACAAAGGAAATTGAAAACTGGTGTATTCGTTGCAGGTGTCAGAAAAAAATTGAAGACATCTGCATACATTTATGTTGCCTTCTTTATCTTTCCTATCTCTCTACTAAAAGAAACGTAATTTAATGTTTAATCTCAAAAAACCAAAATTTGTAAGATTATCATAGATTTCTCAATGGAATGGAGGAAGACAACGTGGTACTCCACAGTGAAATAAGAAGCAAATTATTTACCTCTCTTAATACAGCAAGTTATGCACAATAAAATCAACTCAAGTTACCGCATACTCAGATAAAGGTGTTTGGTATCAGCTTAGAAAAACAGTGTTCTTAGTACACTCATAAGTCCAGCTTGATTGTACTTCCTATTAATGACCTGTCAACAAAAATATACTTATCGATTCAGTTTCATGCCCTTGCCAATATGGTTAGGGCTGTTCAGAATTTCCCATTACAAAAAAAAATAGTTTACATTTATTGATGTTTATGGATGCATTCTTGACCATGACCTTCTAACAAGCAATTAAGAAAGGCTAATAGATTAACTATTCAAAAAACCGCAAACATATAAAAAAAACCCACCTTAAAAATTACTCTAGCCAGAAAAGGATCCCCCCCCTCAAAGACATTGCAATCTCAACCCATCTTGTACTCCATGCACAGCACCTNGGCTAATAGATTAACTATTCAAAAAACCGCAAACATATAAAAAACCCCCACCTTAAAAATTACTCTAGCCAGAAAAGGATCCCCCCCTCAAAGACACTGCAATCTCAACCCATTTGTACTCCATGCACAGCACCACATACCGCAGGACCTGAGTGTTCTNCATACCGCAGGACCTGAGTGTTCTGCTAGACTCCCACAAGCTACTGAGAAGAGGTAATTTATGTGTCAGTCATACACACACTTTGAGTGAATTCTAATCAACGCAAATTGTTACTATTCCCTACTGCTATCTGAACGACACAAACAAAAACATAGAACAAGGGGAGTGTTGTTTTGGCTCACAGATATGACAAAACTTTAACTAAATTCCAATTACAAAACCTCCACTGCTGAGGATGACGTGAGCCAAAGAAAACGGAAATTCCTAGGAGGTTTAGAGAGCTGGCAATTAGCGTGTGTGAAGGGGGGCACCTTTCATTTCATCTGCCAAACGAGCGGATTTTATATTGCAACAACTAGAAAAGAATAAGCACAAACACATTCTCCACTCCCTGCTTTTGTTTTTACAGTTATTTTCCAGACTTCAAGACAGTCTCAGCCACTCTCAGTGCAGCAGAACATAAGCGACAGGGAACAAAAACGTATGCTTTTCCTCAGCAGGCACACACATTTTTCTCACATTACAAATCTAAAAGTTCATACAAACAAAAGCCTCTTGCTGCCTATGAAATGTACAAATTATGAGGGTGTTACAGTTTCAGATTAAAACCAGTAATTTGCAAGTTTGTGGAACAAACAGGAACGCTGAAAGGAGCTTGCCTTCCACTTGGAGGGCAAAACTCCCTTGTGGGGGCTTATATACTCCATGGGCATAGCCAGCAGGAAGACACTTGATTCTGTGGCAGACTAACTCCCAGGTACAAACTGCCTATTCACAGCATCAGTTAATAGTTCAGGTTGGAAGGAACCTCCGGAGGCCATCGAGCACAACCCTGGCTCAAAGCATATCTAACTAGATCTAATTAGATCAGGTTGCACAGGACCACATCCAATTGAGTCTTGGACATCTCCTAGGATGGAGATGCCACAGCCTCCCCAGGCAACCTGTTTCAACATTCAATAACCCTTGCTCCAGTTCAACAAGGAACCCAACTCTGCTGTTCTGCATTTAATATACTACCAGATTTTGCAGTTACAACCGCTTGTCACTGTGCCACTTCCTGGTTCACCAACTTCTCTGATGGAGGAGAACTGGATGCATTTTAAAATAGGCATGCTTACAACAATAGAGCAGGAACCAAACCAGATGCCAGTCTAGTCCTGGGAAACAATGTTCAGTGTGCCTGCCACGTAAAACCTGCCATTTCTTGTTACAGACTTACTGTGGGATCACCTCACCTTTATGTAGGCCCAGCCCCAAGAGGAAAATGTTTATTTTTCAAGGTGTGGCATTTCTTTTCTTGTTGTCTAAAAACATTAACCCCAAGCAATGAAGATAATTCACTAGGTAAAAGGAAATGGTGACCACGTAAAGAATTGCTAATTACTGATAGATATTGGGAAGACTGTTTGATGATGTCAGCATGGGTTTGTGAAAGGCAGGTCATGCCTGACAAAC
>RSEF01000008.1:1412742-1431591 GCA_003993805.1 Himantopus leucocephalus | reverse complement strand
TTTTTTTTTTATCCATTAAATGTAACTTCAGTGGCAATACATACAGGTTTGTGGGCTGAGTATCTGCTATAATTTACCCGCAGCGTGGGTTCAAAGTAGTGTCTGATGGGGGATGATTGGCTAAAGTAAGAAGTGGCGTAAGTGAAAGATCAAGACAAGAAGAGAACCTCAATGGAATACTGCCACTGAGGAAGCCATTGCCCTTGTTGAAAGATACAGACACTAGTCAGGCCTAATTAACCTACTGCAGTGACATCTGCAACAGTGACCACAAATGCAATCCCAGAGCTCTGCCTCATTTACATCCCTAACAAGAAAATAAGTCTTTCCTATTATTTGGAAGCTACCACTACCAAAACTATCATTTCTTCTACAAATGGTCTTGTATGACAGGTTTTGGGGCTGTATCATTTGTAGAGTCCTTGTTTGTTAAAAAGGAGTTTTGAATAGTCCATCATCTTGCACTCCAATTTTTACCTTGCTTGAAGGAACTGCATAGCCACAAAGGACATCTGAGTCAAGAAATATCTTTGCCCAAGATATGCATCTACAATAAGATTTTTTTAAAAAAAATCTGTAACATTTACATTATTTGTATTGAGTCTTATAAGGCTTTCTGGTATCAACAGTGATTAACATCAGAACATAAAAAACATATCAGAAAATATATGCATTTACCTTACAAAAACAAGAGCTTTTAATTAGTATCTATATCAATACATGTACAATAAATGTTTAAATCACATCAATACTATCCACTTGGAGGAAGTGTTATAAATATCACAAAGCCTCAGAGGCTAGAAGCAGACTTGATATATTTTATTAATAGACTAAAAGATAATTCAGCTGAATTGCATGATTCAGTGTCTGCTCTAGATACCGTAGCTCTTTTTCTGTGAGCAAGGAAACACTTCATAATAATCTTAAAATTATGAAAATAGTCTACTGCATGCGCCAAAAGTCATTTCTGGCTTAACTCCAGGGACTGCAGTGAAGTTGAGTAATTTTTAAATTATGAGATCGAATCCAGTTCTGCTACACAGTTAAAAAAAATGTCTGCTAAGTACATCCAGAAATTTTATATCACCTGAAGGAGCAATCTTCACACACAGGAGGATATAATTAAACAACACAAAAGCAATAAATATTTCAAAAGCAACAGACAAAGTTCAGTGTTTTGTCTTGTTTTAGGGTAAAATGAAGACTTGTTCCATTATATAGATATCATTAGCTCAGTTTTAAATTATCATTATAAAACAATTATTCAAACCAAACATATTTTGAAATCTTACTATCATATAATAACAAGCTATAGTAAATTCAGATTATTTTATTATTTTGCACAGATTTTTCTTTACTGGTACTTGTCTTTTGTGGCGCATAACATTGGACTGGTTTAGCGTGAGAAAGGTATTATGTCTTAATTCAGAAAGACTGCTGCTGTAATACAGATAAATATTGTTTACAAACTAAGAAATTGTGATTTACTGTTGTCAGTAGAGGTTAAGCAGGGTGTTCTTCAGCTGTGTTCTGTCTGTTCCTGTGACACATCACCGTTTTGGAGGGCAAAGAACACATCATAGGACTGGGACCATTACCTGAGCTTTATTTACAGCACAGCTTTAAATAGCAATGCCACATGAAGGCAGTGATGGTTCAGAGGGCAATCACAGAGGCTGCTCATGTGGGTTTGTACTAGACACGTACAAACACATTTGGAGGACTGAGACTTCACCACGTATTTCTTCAAGCAACATGAGAAGTGCCACGATTACAGCGCTTGCTTACCCACATTGCATTTAGCTCCCACTGAGCTCACTTTTTAGTTTTATTTAGTTTCAGACATTCAAATCAATCTCTTTTGTGACCAAGATAAGAGTGCTTGCAACAGATTGCTGCTGGAAGCACTGATTGGGTACAGGTGTTAGCCCAGACCTTACGTGGGAGCAAGAGCAATGATCCATCTAAAGCCAAACCCATGGAATATTTCAAAGTTTTTCTGATGCCACTACTCTCAGGAAAAAAGAGCTACAGGTCAGAAACAGAAGTGCCCAGCAGGGAAATGGTGCTGCAGAAAACAAACAGGCTGAGTGGATGAATACAGCTCACATTAGTACCATCTCCAGCAATGGTAGATACACTGGTGCTCAGGAGGATTGAAAAATCCCAGAGAACTGGGCTTCACCTGTCCATGGAATCATCTGTCCATAAAGGAAGTTCCCTATTAACTCCTGCAATTTTGTGTCTGAAATCTTACATTCTTCAGGAGAGCAAACAGCTTTTGAATTATTTGTTTTATCCTGGTGTAACTGTGGTATTTTGAAAAACACTGATTATTCTTGAATCTTTGAGTTTTTGTACCTGCTTGAGCAACATCCAACTAGTTTAAAGATTAATGAATTTCTCCTAAAATAAAACTCCAGTTCTTTAAACTTGCAGAAGCTTTACATCAATGACAGCACAGGACTGTTATATTACCCACAGTGTTTATCCTTTTTTGAAAGACTCCTCTGCTATTTTGAGACTCTTTTGATTACAGATTCTAAGTATATTTAGAAATCTATACTTCTGACACTTTTGACTTTGACTCTTTCTGATCAAGAAGGTTATACTCTATATAGAAGACTTTTCCAAGTCACCAGTTTTAGGATGTAAATATAGCCCCTGAATAGAGTTGGGCTTTTTTCAGACAAGAATTGCATTTGAATCAAACCTCCTAAAGTCATTGGGTGACCACCTCTTCTTTTGTTTTAGCAGTTACCACCTCAGGACAGCAAGGCAGAGCAAGGGCCAGCTCACTCACAGACAGCAGGGCAGGGGTCTCACCAGCGGGGTCCATCCGGCAGTACCTCTCCTCCTGAGCAAGGAGAGCGGACATCCACAGCAGCAAGACGGAGCTGAGAGCACACAGAACATAACTCAGGGTCCAGCCCAGCAACAACAGTTAGATGCCTCTACAATGACAAAGACAGGTCTGAGGTCTAGCTAGAAAGTCAGCCTGCAGGTTAGTATCCACAATGAGGTACAGGCAGGACTACAACACAATAACCACCCAACAGACAGATAGAGCTACAGTAGGACTCAAACAAGGACTGAGGGCTCAGAGCTGAGCTTAAATGGGTCCCCTGGGCAGGGTGTGGGTGAGGACCCAGGTGAGGCTGGTCAGGGCTGTTACAGCCTGTTGGTGCACTCAGCATATAAAGACCCACAACTTCCTGAGAAGTTCAGTTATGTAGTGGATCTTCTTGTATTAGGGGCTACTCAAAGTAGATATGCTAATCTGTAGGCTTTAATAATTTATGAAGACTGTTGATTTATTTCTCCAATCAAGAATAAGTCAGCTCTGTTTTTCTTTAAGGTATTGCATAATAGCTGGGCCAATTGTATTTATCACATTTCCAACAGATAATTCATGTGGTATATAACTCTATTTTTCTCTGGTTCTCCAACCCTCCATTTCTGCTTACATCTTAATACACAGGACCTTCTAGCTGAAAATAGTAATGTCTTCTGTCAGTCTGAAACATCTGCTTTTAACAAATCTCTGGAATTTGTTGTTTAGCCTTGAAAGAAAGGCGCATCTTGGTATAACTTGATACTAACCAAATACTAACTCACTCCTTTTAGGTGCTGAAAACCTTTCATTTCTTTAACAGAGAGCTGATGAATACAGTACCCAAATAATTGCCTTGTGTGATGTATTGTAGGCTGTTGCTGTCTACTAAAGAGAGAAGACTTTCAGAATGATTTTAGAGCAGACTGAAGAAGAGTTCTCAAGGGGGAAATTCCTAGGTCAAGGCCAAAAGCCTAGACTTCCTCCCAAAGATATCTTCATATTAATTTTACTCCGGTTAAACAGCTTCTTTCAGAGCCAGCGACTGCTTGACATTTGGGACTTTTGGAGGGAAGTTGTTGTTCGGAACATGAAACTGATAATGGAGTCAGAACTATCCTTGTAGTTCTTTTTACTGGAAAACTCTGTATATAAATACTTTTTATGGCCTGGATGTTGCAGGACAGAAAAAAAGCCAGAGCATTCCTCTTTCCAGGTGCTCCATTTTTATGCTTTTTACTCTTTACTGCTTTTTTTTTCTGGGATCATGCTAAAGGATAGTGGTTGACATTTTGGTATACTTAGCTGTGCATACCATTTGGGATGTCTGTATTCATGAGGTATGTATTTGATTAAATGTATTTTTTTTATGCATTTGTCCTGAATGAGGGGTAGCTGTTACTTTCACAAGCTGCAACAAGACTTCAGGGGCTCAGCATCATGCTGCATGCGTAACCTTATAAATTCTTTCTCTTACTGTGTGAATAAATGCTTGGTTGTGGGAAGACATGCTGTGTGTTAGGGTTTTCTTACACAACACTCTGTGAAGAGGAAACCAATCTGCTGATGGAGGTTGCTCGGAACTTGCTTTATGTTTTAGTCTCCTGGAATGGGTTTTTGAGACAAAGCTGTTCACTGGCGAGCACACGCTGGTGTTGAACGATGTATTATACAAAAGAGCATTGTGATCGTCTGTGCCACAGGACTGTTCTTAAACGTAAACACAGATCTGTACATTCCTCCTTCTCCACGTGACTGTGAACATCTGTTGCTCATATCAGAAGTGGAGCTAGTTGGAAATTACTAGCTTAACTGCTGTAAAAGACCCTGATAAGGTTTGAGTTAGAGCAGGAGGAACCTAAATTCAGAGTTGAAATCTCGACGTGTCAACGATGTTTGGTTTTGTTAATGGTCTTTAAAATGATACATTTAACAGATGTAACGTTAGCAAAACAGTAGGTTTCCGCTGGCTGGGCGCTGCCCACCGCCCCAGCAGGGTCTCTGGGAGAGGGGGAGAGCTGCCGGGGGTGGATTGCACAAGCTCTGCTCTGCCGGGGCGGCGGCCACGTCCCTCCTCCGGGCACCCACCGCCGCCCGGGACAGCGGCACGTCGAGTTCCCGGTATTAAACAACTTTGCAACGGCACCGGTCAACTCCTTCGTGAAAATGACACGCCGGCGTTCGAGACTTTGCCACGGCAGCAGCCGGGGCTCGGCAGTGGCAGCGAACGGCTCCTGCCGGCCGCGCCCCGCCGCCAGCCGTTGCCGGCAGCGGGCGGAGCGGAGGCGGGCGGGTTTGAAAGGGAGGCGCCGGCTGCCATGTAAGCGCTGGCCGGGAGGTGCCGCGGCCGCCCGGGGCTGAGCTGGGAGCGGCCAGCGCTCCGGCCCGGCCCGTCCCGACCCCGGCATGGGAGCGGAGCGGGACGGTCGGCGCGGAGGGGAGCTGCCGCGGGGCGCTGAGCGGGCGTGGGGGCGGCCCCCGGGGAGCCCCCGGCCCATGGCCTTCATCATGATGAAGAAGAAGAAGTTCAAGTTCCGCGTGGAGCTGGAGCTGGACGAGCTCTCCTCCGTGCCCTTCGTCAACGGCATCCTCTTCTGCAAGGTGCGGCTGCTGGACGGGGGCAGCTTCAGCGGGGAGTCCTCCCGGTAGGTGCCTCCGGGGCTCACCAGCCGAGCGGCTGCCGGGGCGCCCGCTGCCCTGCGGGCAGCCCCGGCCGGGCCGCCGCCGCCCCTTTCCGACGGGCTCCGCTCGAGTCCGCGCCTCCGCAGAGCCGCGTCCCCACCACCCCCGAGAGCCAGGGCGGCCGCCCGCCTCTGCAGCCCCCTCCGCCCGCTCCTCGGCTCCCCTCGGCGGCGCCCGCAGGGGGGCTGCAGCTCAGCCGGCTCCCGCCGTGCGGGGGTCGGGGGCCCCGCGGGAGGGAGCGGCCGCGCCGGCGGCTGCCCCGGGGCTTCTGGTGGCTCCGGTCCCCAGCCGGGACCGGCGGCTGCGGGCGTGCTGCTCGCCTTTGCCCTCGGGAAGGGAAGCGGGCACGGAGGTTCAAAGCTGTTGTGGCACGGTTTGCCGGCGGGCTGGCTGCCTCTTCATCCCGTCCGCGTTACCAGCGTGAAAGGCGACGGGACAGCCGTGGGAGCGCTTGTGGAGTCCTCGCTTGCGTGGCTGCTCGCCGCTTGAAGTCGTAACGCTTCAAAATAAATACTGAGGCTCTTCAACACTGAATAACAGGGGAAATGAATCCGTGAGTGGATGAGGGTAGTCCCAGGGAAAGCGGTCCCTCGTGCCGTAGCGCCTCGAGGTATAAATCCTGCTGGTTGCATGGGTAACGGGAGGGCACGAAATTTGTTGCCGCCAAGTCTGGAGTCACAGCTGTCCCCTGTGAATGCGAGTTGTGCGACTTCAATGTTTTATTCTGTTGGACACTGGCTCACTGTGTTTTCACTCTGTGGATATTGGAGAGTTAACATAAACTCTCCATAACATGCAGAGTTAACATAAACAGCTTTGTGGAAAAGTGCTCTCTTATTTCCTGTACGTATTCAGGTCATATGCGTTACTGACTTTGTTTGTGCTTAATTCTGCAGAGCAAGAGCAGCAGTAGACAGGTGTCTTTTTTTTTCCCCCCCTTCTTTTGTGCCTCAGTGACAGACCTGTCATCTGCTGTGACGGTGGCTTCCCGATCCGCTGGTAGCAATGGCTAAACAGAGTGCAAGCAGGTTAATTTTTTCCAGGTGCCAGGCAGAGGCAGAACCTTGTCAATAGGAAGGGTGTGCTGTGGCTTCAGGTCTGGGGAGGAGGACGCTACCCCTCCCATTATGCTTGTTCATGTCGTACGGGCTATTATGTTACTTTAATGTTATTACGAAAAGGATTTGCTGAAAAATGTCTCATAGAATTCTGGGAGCAGGCAGAAATCAGTAACAAATCTATGAATATTCAGTTATTTTCTTATTAAAATACTGCCGTTAGAGACCTTGCTAAATTACCGGCTTTTGATTGTGTAAATAGAATTAATCAACAAGAATAAAGAGCATAAAAATGGAACTTTGGTCTAAAACTTCCTTATTTAACCATTCTGTTATACTAGCACATATAATTAAAGATTATTTTTTCTTCTGTACAGTTGGAGGGTCTTCAACTCATCAGTGCTCTGTTGTCATTTCATGTCTCTTTTTCTGCAATGTTTTGCTTGTGAGCGACTTCTTCATGAGTAATAGATGATGATGATCATGATTTTAGGCACTAATGTGCCATTACTGTCCTAATGCAGCCCTTATTGCCTTGAAGTCATTTTCACAGGCTGACATACATCTTCTGGACAGTATCTCTATTTTAAAGGAGTTGATTTCATCTGAGCTGATGTTTTTGATGCATTATTGTGATCTTAGCCTTTTTTGCCTTGCCTGTTTATGATGCTAAAATTAAAAGCTTGAAAGCATACATGCATACGTTTATGAATGTGAACAGTGTATTAGAGTAAAATATGTGTGATAGGAGGTGTACGTAGGAAGTGTCAGTGGAAGTGTGATGATGTAAAAAAAAATTGTGTTAAGTATTGTGTTGGAGTCAAAGAAGCTTTGAAATTCTTCCATTTTCTCTTTCTGGGGGTATGGCTTAAAAATAAGAACAGCAGTGAAACATATGCTGGTCTATCAAAGTCCCTGTGAGTGTAACTGGTCCATTCCTGCTGGACTGAGAAGTGTTGAGGTATGCTGGTAGGAAGGTAAAGAATTCCTCTGCAGTGATCCTTCAATGCCAATTTAGGGAGTGCCTTTGCTCTTGGCTTAAGAATTAACAGATGGATTTTCACAGTGGTGATTCAGCAAAGGTCTGAATAAATAAGGAAGAAATTAAGTTAACATCAGAGTGGCAGCATTTCAAAACTTGTNCTTCCAGTTGCACGTATTTCAAGTTTCAGTGTGAGCTGGCAGTTGTATCCTTAAAGTAGTGATCTTTGTAGTGTTATAAAAGAAGTTTGAAGCACTCCATTGTGTTTCAGAAAGTAATATACAAACTCATTTCCAATATTGTATAATACATGGAAAAACTAACAGTGTCTTCTTAATAGCTTTCATTTTTGTTACTGACTGAGATCTAGTAAAGTATAATTTTTGGGGAGAGAAGTTATTGAGAATTAAGTTCTCAAGTTGGTACCAATACAAACCAACTGCTGCCTCTTGCCTAAATAAAAAAAAGGCAGTCATATCAACAGGCTATAAAGCAGCCTAACATTATTAGCATTTTTTTTCCAAAGCTTACTCATTGAGAAAGAAATGTCATAAAAACACAGCCTGGCAGCACTGGAATAAAGTTGTGAGTTTTAATGAAAACGGATTCAGGCAGTCTTCTTTTCAGCCCTGGGTGGATCATGCTGTATGAATGATTAGAGCCCTGATCCTGCAAGCAATGTGATACCCACATCATCCCTCTGAACGTTGAAGTGGGATGAAAAGAAGACAGATAAAAGTTCAAGCTACTGAAAAATATTTTTTTTTCACTTCTCAGATCTTTACTGAGAAAGAGATATGTAAGAAATACGTTATGAAGACACATCCATGTTATTGAAGACTTGTCAGAGTCCAACTACTTTTCTGGCCAATACAGATGTGTGCCTGAAGTGTGCAGAAATTCTGTGACCAGCTTGTATAGTGCAGTACGCAGTANTACATTATGAAGGCACGTCCATGTTATTGAAGACTTGTCAGAGTCCAACTACTTTTCTGGCCAACACAGATGTGTGCCTGAAGTGTGCAGAAATTCTGTGACCAGATAAAACCAGATTGTATAGTGCAGTACGCAGTGNTGTATAGTGCAGTACGCAGTAATCTGGTTTGTGTATAAAGAGCAACCATATTAATTGTTTACACATAACTGTGGTTTTTTTGTGTTGGTATGTAGCTTTTTAGAACTCCAATTTGAAAACTTCTATTTGAAACCTCCCTATGCAAATTTGTGACTATTTACTGTAGGAAAAGAAAATTCTGTATTACAATGGTAAATGCTTAATTACCTGACAATACTCAACTTAAAGTAATCTGGTACTGTCAAATAGTATTTTGATCAAAGGACGCNTTGAAAACTTCTATTTGAAACCTCCCTATGCAAATTTGTGACTATTTACTGTAGGAAAAGAAAATTCTGCATTACAATGGTAAATGCTTAATTACCTGACAATACTCAAAGTAATCTGGTACTGTCAAATAGTATTTTGATCAAAGGACGCTGAACAGCCAAGTAGTAACAGTGTTTAAACCTGGGGAGGAATGTCTGAGTGTGTGTGCAAGAGCAGGGCCCTGAAATTCTAGGAAGAATTCTAAGGGTTATAAGCTTTCGAGGTTTTCCATGTTGTAGAGTCAAAGAAGTTGTGGGAGGGGGGAGGTTTTGTTTGGTCGTTTTAGTAAACTATCAATCAGCCATAGTGTAATTCCTACCCGCCCCTTTTTGAAATTGCTTTCTAATATGACTTCTGGATCTTTAAAATAGTATTTCTACATTTTATAACAAAGGGTGGGTTTTCAGCAAACAGACTGTTGATGTAAGCAAAGTTATGCTAATAAACCTCATTTTCATTTAGAAAACTTTCTAGCTTAAGCCTGGCTTCCTATGTGGAGAGGTGTCTTTCTACATTTCTATTTTTGCCCTGGGCCAATGATAATAGATCTCTCTCTCTGAAACTGGATACACTAATACAGGATACTTGAGCAGATTCCAGGATGCTATGTATCTATACACTGTCTGGTCATAAAATGTTGTGCACATAATGTCTATGGCACCATGAAAGGACAGAAGATTATTCCAGAGCAGAAACTATACCTATGAACATTTTGAAGAGAAAAATACTATTTTAAGGTATAGACTTGACTAAATGCTAAGCATATTTATTCAAGGCTACTCTAATGCAGACATAAATATATTGAAAGTTCAGGCTGTCTGCAACTGCCCTCATTTTAACAGGCTGAAGAAATAATTGATGGGCCCCTAGAGCAGATAACTGCTCATAGGCTGGGTTGTTGCTCCACCGGCAGCAAAAGAACAGATGGGATATGAGGAAATCAAAGAAGATTTGCAAAGTAAAGGATCTTATTTCCTGACAGTATACTTCCAACACTGTACTGTATAGATTTAGGCAACAGTGTCTGTAAACCTGGTAGTTACATTTTTAGCTTGATTTCCACCTGCGCCCCACTGAAGGAAAGGACTTCTTGGTTGGGCTGTTCTTATGACTGCAGTCTTCAGTGTGGTCGTATTCCCCTGCCTTTGAGATCTGATTTCTGACACCTTAGATTGCTCATGTTTCTCTGCCCCTTCTTTTACAAAACAACATTCAAAACTAACGAAGCTGATTATGATCAGTATCTGTGTGACAGATACAGATTAGTGGCTGCAGACAACTGTAACTTTTTCATCAAAACATTTCATTTTCTAACTGATTCCAGGGAAGTTGTTTTAATGTACAGCACGCTCTTGAGTCCTGAGAGGCAGTGTCAGAGACCTTGTATTACTTGCACGAATATATTCTTATTCCTAATAGACACAGGCTAGAGTAAGTAATTGTCTTCTGTAGAAACTGATTTCTTATCTTGCAGATAATTACTACTTACTTCTAGTGATGCTTGGCTACCTCCTTCTCGACTGCCTAAAACTATGTCTGTTTTTTATGACTCCAGCAAGTATGTTTTCTGCCTCACTGGACTCTTCAAATTGCTTTTTAACCATTGTTTTCCCTGTTGCTGTTATTTGAAAGGCAAAATTTCTCCTGAGAGTAACACAGCTTAATGAGCTTTCTGTTTTTAAACAAAAGTACTTGTTAGAAAAACATACCTGTCACATGGAATTACTGTCCCTATCACTCTCATCTTCCTGCATGATGTATGAATCCTGTTGACAGTCTTCAGAGTTGGTAATGGATAATCCTGCTTCTAGTAGTTTTTCAGCTGTAACTGGATTTGCAGTTGGATAAACTGAAACAAAATAAGTTTTCAAGTGCTGTGAGGCAAATTGGTGGAGGGATTAAAATCCTAGCTTGCAATTTTGTAGCTGCTCTTTTCAGATTCCCAAATGTCCACTTAGTGTTTTCTCAGTTGTGAGACTGGTGGTTGAGCAGCTTCCAGGCCCTGTCCTTCTCTGTAGAGAGGAAGAGGTAAGAAGGGGAAGTTCTGTACACAAATTATAACTTTTTTTTAAAATGTAGTTTCTTTGTACCTCTTCAGCCTTTCACTAATAGTTACAATAAAATGGGTTTAGTCAACAGATTTAGAGAATATGCTTGAGGAAGGTAACATGATGTACAAGGATTGGTGTGGAGATTCTGGACAGGGCTGAAGGGGAAGAAAACAAGGCTAAAATATTCATGGGAGAGTTTGTGTACAAAGGTGGGAGGGTAATGGTGTGGAAATAAGAGGGATGAAGAAATCAAATATCTGAGATAGATTGGAGGAAAATCAAAGAATTAATCAAAGGAGTAAAGAAAATAAAATTGTATCTGAAGAGGGTCATCTCTGGCCTACAGTAGGAGATAAAATGTTTGTACAGACTGCATTTTGCATAGGATGTAACTAGTTATTGCAGATATGAAAAGGGCTCATTCTTGTGAGACTTTTGTTACTGTAGGTGTAAGTACTGGTAAGAGATACAGCAACAGCTAGCTTTTCAGGAAAAAGTTCCTGAAAAGAGATGTATGATGGGCATCTGTTAAAGAGGAGGGGGTGGGGGAAAAAGCTTTTATGCTTAATGTGTCTGACTTGTGCAGAAGAATAGGCTCCCTGGGTCAAAAGAGCCGGTGATGATGTGAGGTTTTTTTCACCCTTGACCCCAGCACAGTACATGGAGCACAGTATTTTGCTGTCATAAACATGCCTTTTGCAAGCACCATTTTAAGGACTATTTCTGTTCAGGGAATAATTTAGAGTGGAGGGGGGTGCTAGAGATCATGTCGTCCAACTTCCTGCTCAAAGCAAGACTAACTTCATTTAGATGAGGAAGCTCAGAGCTTTGTCCTATCATTAGAAATTCGGAAAGAATGGGGATTCCAGTCTTTGTAGACAACCTACCCCTCTCTTTCACCACTTCCATTGTGAACATTTTTTCCCCTTATTTTATTGGAATTTCTCTTGTTATTGCCTCTTTTACTTTCTCTGCTCCCCACTAAGAAACATCTGGCTCCATCTTCTCTCTAACTCAATAGAGATAGCTGAAGACAGCAGTTAGATCTTCCTTCACCTCTTCAGATTGTAAAAATCCCATGTTCCCAACCTCTCCTGTATCAGGTGCTTCATCCCCCTCATCCCTGACTCCAGACCCTCATCTCACATCCCCTGGACTTGCTTCAGTTTATCAGTGTCTTACCTCTACTGAGAGGGCCCCCAAAACGGATGCAGTGCTGCAGATACAGCCTCAGAGGTGTTCAACAGAGGGGAAAAATCGCTTCCTTTGAACTGCTGGCTACAGTCTTTCTAATGCAGTTTGCCCTTCACAGTGCTAATTCCCTTTCAGGTCTCTGCATTTGACTGTAACCAGCAGTTTTTCATAAGTAAAAGTATTCCAAAACACCTCTATTGCCATGCGATGATCAGTTTATAATTATTTTATAAGAAATACTTGACATGAAATGTTGCTAGTTAAAGATTTAACCTGTTTATTATGAGTAAAAACATGTGGAATAGAAAATGATTGCTCTGTTAAAGTTTTGCATGTACTAACAGAAAATTAACTGGGGAGTTGTGCACTGTAAACAAGTGGAGCTCCTCCTGCAGAGCCAGCTGTTTGCTGTTTTGCTTAGTGCTGAAATTTGTGAAACATTGAAGCTCTGTTTGTAAATGACTGGTTTTGTTGTTTTTTTTGCAATGCTTAGGCAAAAATGTTTTTGTTGGAGAGAATGTATCTTATATGCCTCAGGCATGGAGGAAACACAGAATGATAAAGTAAACTGTATTTCTTCCTGAATATAAGAAATAAATTGAAGCTTTGCATAAGTTTATTACTACTTTGGAGATCATGCTCTGAGCTCTAACTTCAAGAGATGCATCTTTCTATATGAAGACTAAATTTAGCAATCTGGTTATCAAATAATTTAGTTTGGCATTCGAAAAGTTATATTGAATATTTTTTGCTCCTTTGAAGCTTAATGTTCTTTAAATATAATGAGGTTGGAATTGGTATGTGCATGGGCAGCATGTATGTTACGTGTATTCAGTTATGTGTATTAGATGCATAGACTATATTTGAATAAAATTGGTACCGGTGTTGGTGATAGATCTCTCTTTATTTGCTTTAAAATACCTGTGTTAATTTCATATTTGTGTGTATTTTTACTTCCATCATCTACTTAGTAAGGATTTTAGTTTAATTTGAAAGTGAAGGATCACTTTGTTGGGTGACCTTGTTTATATTTTTCTTTGTGTGTACAGTAGAGATCTTAAAAGAAAAGACATGAGTAAGCCATACTGTTTGACACTTCAGCTGCATGGATCTAAACCAAACAAGAAGACTACATTTCTGTGTAGCAAGAGTGATTTTCTTCTGAGGTTCTTAACGCTTTACAAATACCAAGCTAGTTGGCAGATCCTGGGAGACTGAACAGTAGTGCTCAGTGTTTTGTTTGAAAGTGGATGGATAAGACAGCCACTCGATTGCTCTGGGAGCCAGTTGCACGGGTGTCTGTATCTTTTGCTCAGCTGTGAGACTGGACAAATTTTAAATGGAAGTAGGTTTTGGGTAAGAGGGGTGCAAGAGGGTATTCTCTTGCATGCCAAACCATTACATGCTCCCTAGTATAAATGAGAACTCTACATCCAACAATACCTTCCTAATGCTAAAGATAGCCTCGGAAAGGTCAAATCTTACTGTCAAGTACCTGAACCACTGGGGGCACTGCAAGTGTGGTTGATAAACTGTCTCTGTAAGGTGGGATCATGATATTGGCATTCTTTGTTAGGTGCTCCGGCATTCTGCACAAGGAAGATGTTTGGGTTTATATGTCTATATGTATATAATATATATATGAATGGGATATTATTCCCATTTAAAAATACAATTTCCTACACTAAAAATAACTCTGTGTTCCTCCAATCTGCTAAACACTGTATTTGTGTCAGAAGGACAGAGCTAACTGTATTAAGTTGATTCAGCCAAGGGTTGATCAAAGGAAGCTGTTAGGTTAGGCGGTAAAAGTTCATACGCACACCCACAAATGAGCGCAGGAAACAAAAGCAGGGGAGGGTGGAGGAGCTAAAACCCTGCCCCAGCTATTCCCAGGCCTATCATAGGAGCCATCAGCCCATCCAACGCCCATCTACACAAGCCCAGGGACACAGAGACAGGTGAGGAACTGAAATGACAGGCTTGGACAAGAGGACACCCTGTCCAGGACCCTCCTGGGGCTGTCCCAGGAGAGCCTCAGCCCCATTGTTCAGGCAGGAAACCCATCATGTTGAGCTACCGCTAAAGCACCTTTTGGACTGAGGGGAGTTGCTGCGTAGTGCTACGAGACACATTATGGGATGCAGGGGAAGAGGCTTATTATGGGATGTTTAGGGGAGGAACTAAAGGTGGAGGAAGGGATGAATTTAGGTGATTTGGGGAGGAACAAGTGTGGAGAAATTAGAGAGGTAAGGGCATAAAAGGGCTGGTTAGGTATAAATAGTTTGCTGGTTGGTACATTTGTCTGGCCAGGACCTGTTTCTAATCAGTGCAGTCTATTGGACCTTCATATTAAACTACATTCTAACTCCTTCCTGGGTGAAGGGCTCTCTGTTCAGTGTGTATGGGGAGGGGGGTGGGTCTGAGTGCCAGCTGCTGGAGTCAAGACTGTGCATCAGAGGGCCTGGGTGTCTGTGGTGCCAGCAACAGGAAAGGCCTGGCAACAGGAAAGTGCCAGCCATGGGAGTGGGACTGTGGGTCACAGCAGCCTGTGTGTCCATTGTGCCAGCAACTGGCCTGGGATTGTGGCCATAGCATCCATGTGCCTGGGTGCCAGCAACTGGAGAGACCAGATGAGTGAAACCAAGTGCCAGCCACTGGGGTGGGACCAGGAGTCAGAGACCTGTGTGCCTGTGGTGCCAGCACCTGGACCAAGTGCAGATGTGTGTAAATGCTCTCAGGGATGAGGCTGGACTAGCTGTTGAGTAGGTGGTATAGCCTGGGAGCCCCAGATATAGATATGGGGCTTGCTAGGAGAGCTCTGTCCTGTTCAGCCAGAGAGGGGAGTGGGATGAGGCTGTTGGTGCTGGCTGTCTCTGTGAGTGCTTTGTGTGTCTGTCATCTGTGTGGCCAGCTGTGTACGTGTGGTGCATGTGGGTGCTTACCAGGAATACATCTTCAGCCTTGCTACCGGTTGGATCTGGGGAGTGGAGCTGCAGCAGCCTCATTCCTCTCGGGCTCTCTGATCAACGTCATATATTTTCCCCTAAAAGAAGCAATGTTGGAAAAGTTGGACTCGCTCAGAGATAACTTTTCTAAAGGCATTTTATTTGCTGTACTTTGGACTTGAAGAACCTGTCCTCAACAATTCTTAGAGGTACAAAACCTCCCTCCCATCAAAATACCAGCTTTAAAAAAATAATAGTTATAACAATAATATTCCCATTTACCTTGTGGAGTGAAAAAGCTATTTTTTCAAGGTATTTATAGCAAGTAGGTAACTCATGTTCTGTCCAAAAGCTGTAAGATGTCTAAGCAAACACTCCTTTCCTTAACATAAAGAAGCATACTGACCCAATTGATTCCAAAAGTATTTCTAGAAGTAGTTTCATGTGAGTGTAGTCTGGTATAAAGTCTGAATGGCATCTTAAAACTGGGGAAAAAAAACCCTCCCAATTTTTTGCTTCTTCAGTGACCAATGATTCTAAATAGTTGCACTAGAAAACCAATTCGTTTAACATAATCATCCCCATATGGCTAAATGTTATAATTGGCTGTCTAGAATAATTCAGATAAAAACTTGAATAAACAATTTTCTAATTAATGGAACACAGTATTTTGGTAAATGCCCACAAGGAGTTTTGGCTTTTTTATTTCTAAGCCTCTCCTGCTAAAGCTTTTCCATTTGGCAAGAAGGATTTTTTCCCATGACACTTAAGGTCCTTAAAAGTGATTTATTTTTGCATTTGTAGCTATTTGCTGAAACAAGACATTATTCATATCCTTTATCCATGTGCAAATGAACAAACAATCTGCTGGTCATAAACACCTTCAAAAAAAAAAAAAAGACAACCCCATCGCTTGTTAACAAACTAGGATGAGGGGTTGACTGGATTAGGATTTGTCGTTACTTTTGTGTTGGTTTTCTTGTTGATTTTCGTGGATCAGAAGAGAAAAGTCAAGACTGCTATTCATCATTCTAAACTGCAATTGTGTATAGTACATAAAATAGATAAAGAAAAAGACTTGTCTACAGCTGAAATCTTGCATTTGAAATTTAGTCAATGTGAAATTGTCCCTCTAAAGAAAAAAACAATTTGTTAAACTAATGGTAACTTAAACTATACTTTGGAATCAATTTATTTTAAAATATTTTTTTATTCAGTTAATTCTTGGATAGGTCTTACTGACAGCATTTGTTAAGTTACACCAAAGCACTGCAACCTAGTATGTATTTGAATGCATCCTAGTAACTAAGATATATTTTGATTCATAAAACAACTGGTTTTGCTTTGCATGTGGTAAAGTGACTGTGAGGCTCATAGGAAACTGACTCATAACGGAAAGCTTTCTCCAGCGTGCCCTGTAGCACAGGCACAGTTGCCAAGAAGTTATCTGGGTTCATTTCCATAGTAACCAATCAATATAACTGTTTATTTTCTAAAGGCCTTGCACTTGAACTAAGAATCTTAGAAACTTAGATATTACTTTAAAGTTAAATGGTCTGATTATTTGACTTGGTTTTTTTCAGCATGAGGGGAATAACTTGCTTTTGTCCCCACAAAAATTACCTTCATTAAAATACGTCAAATTCTTCTTTATATAATGGAATTAGCAGAACTGTTTGGGGCGCGGGAGGGCAGTTGGTTTGGGTTTGTTTTTTGTTTTTTTCAGATTGTGTACAAATGTTTCAAATATCTTGTTGGGGTTTTTTTTTTAAAACAATGTGTCAGTGAAAGAAACTAACGATACTCTTTTGATGTCCTTATGAGGAAGGGGTATTCCTGTTTTTACTTGATTTTATTTTTACAAGAATTAGAGCATCAGTATTTATAACTAAGTTCTTTTTACTATAACTATTATTTTCTTGTTTGTAAGAAAACTTAAAAACCTGATGATGCTATTTAATGTTTATGAAATTATTTGCCTGAATAAATCCTAACCTGTGATATGAGTAGATTGAGTCTTCCAAAAGCATAGCATTTCTGTGCCATCTTCCTTACTTGAATAATGATATTGGGTATGGTAGTATTGGTATGTTGAAATAAATCAAAATCCTTAAAGATTTTAAGGACACTTACATTTCTCAAGCAGATGTTACTTACATTTCTCTTGCATTTACAAGCAAAGATACTACATTTAATGTTCACTAAATTATCTTTTACTATAACACTAGTGATATCTGGAATACTATGTAACTGTACAATGTAAAGCTGCTTTGACTGTAGTTTGTTGTAAAGGTGGAAAGCTGTTCAGAAAAGCAGAAACATAACCTGAACCATAATACTGAGTTGTACAAAGACTTTGATACATTATTTTGACCTTATGAGTTTACAGAAACATCCAGACAATTAAAGGCATTATTTGTAGGAAAAAATATTATTAATAACTGGAAATGTTACAGATGTAAAAACACTACAAGAACTTAGTGAAATGATGAATAGGAGGAGAAGTGATTCTGTTACTGGTAGTCCCAATGGTATTCTGGGTGATAAGGGAAGGGTGATGACAACTGTCCTACTTGTATGATGAGCAGATGATATGAGAAGGGATTTTTTGACCTTTATGGATGACAAGTGAACACTTTTAGTCTTGTAGCATTGTTTTATAGCCTTGTAATGAAGAGCAGAAAATCTGCATTGCTTCTAGTTACCAAAAGGACACTCGAGACTAGATTGTTTTGCAGATATTATTGGATGCATAGTAATGTGCAAATGCAGGCTCCCTGCGGATTCATGGCCGTAGCTGGTATGTCTTGATCTGAGACTAGAGAGAGAGCTTAAGTCAAAGGATTGTTAAGAGTTCTTGCTTTTTGAAACTTAATAAAGGTTTGTGTAATTGCATGCATTTTAGTATTGATTATATATTTCTGGTAAGATTTAACTTCAGTAACTCTTTAACGTCTAGTAAAACAGGCAGCCGGCAACAACAATCAGTTTATTTAGGTGACAGCATTTTCAATTACCCTCTTAATGTAGAGTTTTTTTAGTTATAGTGGTATGCTAAAACTGAAATCCTTACGCTGTGCTGAAACTAGATACCAAATCTGATTATGGGATTTTTTGTGTCTATGCATTTGGATTTTTTGGGGAGGAACACTACCAGAGTGCCAAAATGTGATGTTTTTAGTGAAAGAAAATCTTGACCAACCATATCACTTAGGTAACCTGCATTCAAGTTCACCTTCCCACTCAGTCTTTTTTAGTCTAACCAAGCTCCTGAAAGTTAGGGTAACTACCAGCAGGGTTGAGGGCGTGAGCAAGTCTATTGTCTTTCAGTATCAATGCAGGCCTGTTGCTTCTGCTGCTAACTAGAGGACATCAGTATTGTTTCAGAAGAGTTTCTGGCGTTCTCTGTCTATCCTGATAGAACTGTTGACAGAAGGATCAGAGTGCTATGAGCTGTAGGCAATCCAGGAGACTCCTGGAATGCACTGAGGGTAACTTCTTAAGACAGGTAATAGACAGCCCTACCAGAGGGGATGTGATACTGGACCTTTTAGTCACCAATGCAAGCAAGGTCATTGGTGACATCAAGACTGAAGGCAGCCTGGACTGCAGTGATCATGCACTGGTAGAGTTTGTAGTCCTGAGGGATATGGGTCAGGCGAAAGGTAAAGTCCGGACCCTGAATTTTAGGAAAGCAAAATTCCAGCTCTTCAAGGA
>RSEF01000008.1:1357690-1412642 GCA_003993805.1 Himantopus leucocephalus | reverse complement strand
GTTGAAGATGTCTCTGCTCATTGCAGGGGGGTTGGACTAGATGGCCTTTAAATGTCTCTTCCAACCCAAACTATTCTATGATTCTACAGTGAATTTAATGACTTAAGAAAGTGACATAAATATCCCTTTTCTATTTGAAGCAAAAAATTGTGGCTACACAGCTGATGAAAAAGGTAAAACTGATTTTGATGTGGTGGTGTTTTTAAGAGAGAACAAGGTCTTTTATTTTTTCGTTTTTAGGATAAGCTCAAAATGTTACTTAGGAAAAAAAAGAACTTAAAAATTATGGAGATTTCATTTCTAAGTTAGTGGACCACTGTGATCTGCAGAAAAAGAGTGTTCTCAGAAGTTGTGTTGTCTTTAAGCACGGTGTATGAAACCTGCAAATATGCAGACCCCAGTTACCCATGCACTTGGATAGCTGTGTTCTGCTTGACAGTGGACATCTAGCTGACTATTTTCTTCACCTGAGAGTTGAGCAACTATCACATAAGTGCTACAAGTTATTCCTAGGCCTTCTAAGCGTAGAAAATGTTAGCAGTTATCAAATATCCCTTTAAGGTTGTATTTTACTTAATGACAGGCTTGAGCAAGTTTCTAGCAGAGGATATAACTATTAGTAATTTGCCTTTTTTGAATTCAGGTTCTATTTTAGATTTAAATAACTCATATACTGGCAGTTTGGGATTTTTTTTTTCCAAACCACAGGAAAGTTTACAGTATAAAACATAACGGATAAAAGGTAGCTCATGGTTTACAGAGCCTGTTCCTTTTAGGTCACATGCTTGAATATGACTCAGTGTTGTATCATCAGAATCCGTTTGTCGTCTGTTGCCATTAAACTGACTCATTTTAGGCAGGCTAGTTTATTCCTACCTTAGGAAGTCATGATGCCAGCGAGCGCTGTAGCTGGCAATCTCAGCAGCACAGCAAATCGGAGATTTGCGTGAGCCTTGCAATTCATCATTTCTCCACAGACGATAAACTCTGACTCCAGTATATGTGGACTTCTACCTCTGTTAAAAATTTCAGACTGATCTTCAATAATAAGCTGCTGTAAGAAGTTAATACAAAACACAGGAATGTATGTATTAGAAAAATGGAAGAGAAAGAAAAGGACAAATTTTGCTTTAATATGTGAAGATTGTACTTGAACGCTTAGGGCGGTAGAAGAAATTAGCACAGTTTCTCTACAGTTCTTAGTTTAGAAATGTAGGACTAGAAAAGAGCTTTTGATCATCAAGGCAGGTCCCTCAAAATCACAGTCCTTATGTCCCCTGTTATTGACAAACTGGCCAACCTTGTCTTTAAATACAGTATGACTTTTTTGCTCCTATTTCTCTTATTTGAAGGCCATTCTAGAAACTTGCTCTGTGGTTTGGGACCTTGTAATTTTCAGTTTTAAATAGGTGTTTGATTATGCCTTATTTTGGTCCTAACCACTTTTCATTTGACTTAGTTACTTGGTCTCTAAAGCATTTGAATTACTTAGTGTATTTTTATTGTATGTAATTTTTTCTTATAAGATACAGGAGTTTCTAGTACCTGTTCATTTTGGAGTCTGTTCTTGCTCAACCAGAGTTACCCAAACAGAATAATGTGTTCCATTTGAGCCTTATATAATGACATTAATATAGCTGAAAGCAACCTACATTTTGCCTTTTTTCAGCCGCATCATATTGTCAGGTCGTAATCCTCCTGCAATGAACAAATCCATGCGGATATCAGTCATCTTATTTTGCTCTCAAATGGCAAGCTCCCAGTATGTAGCTGAAATTCTTGTTTGACCCAAGTGCATTACTTTGTATCTGGTTATTGTACATCATCTCCTTTGTACTTTTCCAGGCCTCCAATTTATCTAGTTCTGCTTGTATGATGCTCCCTTTCTCTGTATTGAAAAACTGCTTGTCAAAGACAGTATCTTCCAAAGCTCAGCAGCTTGGAAGACAGTGCCTGGGAGCTAATGTTCAGGAAGACTTCACTCTCCTGAGGCAAACTGGAGAAATCATGGTCTCTTTCATTTGCAAAAACACATGGCTGTTGAATTTTTCTGTAGGTCTAATGTTGTGTTCAAGGTTTGAAACAGTTATTAGTCTTGCTACACAAAGAGAAGAACGAATGATGAT
Organism: Himantopus leucocephalus; assembly: GCA_003993805.1. Lineage (NCBI taxonomy): Eukaryota > Metazoa > Chordata > Aves > Charadriiformes > Recurvirostridae > Himantopus > Himantopus leucocephalus. The sequence goes on along the minus strand of RSEF01000008.1, from coordinate 1,410,516 downwards.
TATTCAGGCCTTGGAAGAGATTTTGCATGAAGTGACCACTCAACAGTGGAACCAGTGTTTGTTCTTGAGCCGTCCTATTGCATTTTATGGTCCTGAATGTATATGTAACTGATACTAAGCTTATGTTCTCTACTTGCAGGGAGGTAGTACAGGCAAACTGTGTCCGCTGGAAGAAGAAGTTCTTATTTATGTGTAAAATCAGTGCCAGTGCCACAACAGGGATTCTGGATACTTGCATTTGCAGGGTGTCTGTACGGAAGGTAAGTAGCTCTTTTTTCCTCCTCTCCTCTTTCCCTGCTCTTTTTTCACTTGTTTTGGTTTAATTTTAAAATGCCTGATAAACTTCATAAAGCATATTTTAGTGGAAAGCATGTCAGGCATTCTTCTAGTCAAAATTTTGTAGTAATTTAATTAACTAACTTGGTTTGACTAATTAATCATTTTTACATTCCTATTGAAAAGAACACTTATTCCAGCAGGACAGCAAAGGAATTGCTCATCAGTCTTGATAAAGTTAGCCCTTAGCAGATACTTCTGGCAAGCAGCAGTAAACTTAGAAGCCTTGAACTGTGCTAAGTATCAGAATTTTGTATACAGCACTTCCTACCTTTGGGGCTAGACTTTGCAAGAGCCAAATCCTGGTCGGCATCAGGCACTCATCGTTTTCCCCCTCCGCAAGTTGACAGTCTTCTGCTGGCCTGCACTGAGGACATTATTAATACTAAGTTCTAAATGACAACAGCCCAGCCTAGCAAATATGTGTTAAGCTATTTTAAAAGGAAGATTAGTATTTGCTTTTCTAAAAACACAANAGATTAGTATTTGCTTTTCTAAAAACACAAAACAAGCAAAAAACCCCAGTCAGTATCTTTAACAGCTTAATAGCATGGGTTTTTTTTCTTTTTTTCTAGGAGTTAAAAGGAGGAAAGGCATATGCAAAGGTAAATTGAGATGTATCTAATTTTTCCTATGAATTAGCTTTCCTTTCTTGTCATTTTATGCCCTTTTAAAGTAATTCCAGAGAGTACTCTAATACCCATGGTTTCACTACATGCATTACAGTGACCCTCTCGATCAGTGTGTTTAATAAGTATATAGTAATATTATACCACCAGATTGGTTTTTTCTTTCAATTTAGTATGTTGAAAGGGTTGATAAAAGTAGACCCTTCTGCATGTGTTTACTTTTAAAAACAAAGAAAACTCTCCTTGTTCTTTTTCTCTCTTGAGACTTTAATTTTTAACTGAAAATAGAACTATGCAGAATTTGACACTCAAAGTTTGATTTCTGCTTTTTGCCTTGGGCCGCTCCCTTTATCGGGCATCCTCTTATTCATATTTGAGAGAAACTGTTGTTCAGTGGCACTCAATACTGTGCATGTAGCAAGTACCTTCATTTAGTAATATGCTTACTACTAACTTTGTCATCTTCTCTTAACAGCTGGGATTTGCAGATCTAAATCTAGCAGAGTTTGCTGGATCGGGAAATACCACTCGTCGCTGTTTACTGGAAGGTTATGATACCAAAAATACAAGACAGGATAACTCCATTCTCAAAGTAATTTGTTTCCTTTATCATACTTAAGCTAATAAAGCAGAGAACAAGTGGTATTATTAAGCACTGAATGAAATTTAAATTGTATTTTCTGAACCTCTTTCTAGAAGGACAACTAAAGTAAAAACATCAGCCTTGTTTAGAGAGAATCGTTAAAATCTATGCAGTCAAAAATAGAATTTCTCCTACTCTTTGAAATGGAGCTGGATAGCTGTAAAAGTTTTCAAAAGGAAATCGAAAAATGGAATAGTGAAGCATGATGAAAAAGTTAATACATTCATATAAATGTAGCAATTATATCTTTAAGACTGGGCAATTTGATGTGCTGCTTTTCTAAGACTGAATCTCTTAATTGGCTTATTTATGTATAAGCCAGCTTCAACACCTCCATGACTCCTGGGACTTTCCCTCTTCTGTTTGATAGTAATCAATGTAACAATTGGTAAGCACTGTTGCAAGAAACCCACCCTGCTGTTCTCTCCCATTAGTCTAAGGAGTTAAAAAAAATGAGTAAGCTGCATAAACCTGAAAATAATTACATACAGGATGTTACAAGTAAATTTTTTAAAGATCTATTTTCCTACCAAGACACTAGGATTAATTTCTCATACTATTGAGTATACTGTTTATGCATGCACTTTCTGATTTAAGACAATCATAGACTTTGTCCAGAAAATGTTTAATTGATGGCTTTGACCCAGCTAACAAGCCTTCTCAATGCATTGTTGTCCTATAGTGTTATTTACCTTTTGTGGTTTTACTTTATATCTGATGTTAGCACAACCAGTTCTTGTATGCTAGCACTTTGCTAAACAGTCTCAGCAAAGAACATACTTCAGCACCCACTGTTTTAAACAATATTGTTTGCTCATTAATCTTTTAGATTTCCTGTCTCTATTTTTCCGTTGAAGCCATCTTAACTAGTAATGATTCTGATTCTTCTTGATCTATATAGCTTTTGCAGAATCTTGTATGTGCAACTACGTTACTTTAAATGTCATTTTGTGTTGTTTGCATGTGTACTAAGAAAAAAGATGCAGTTTTTTGCATAAGTGTGTTTATTTGTGTATGTGTTGATGCCATTTTATTTTACTTAAATGTAAGATTTGTGGCAAGTATAACTTAGTGACATGACCATGTATCACAGACCAATTCCACTTTTTTTCTTATAGTGGGTTTTGTTTTCTTAATGTGTAGGTTTTGATCAACATGCAGCTAATGTCTGGAGACCCGTGCTTTAAAACGTAAGTTTATAAAAAAATCTCTGTGGGATAGTGTTTTGGTCGTGCATTCCATGTTCAGAATTACACTTCTAATCTGTGTTTATAAATCTCTCCAATCTGGCATTAAAAAAAAAAAAGGCACAAACAAATGGGATGGTAGCTGAATAATGGCTAACACGGTAAAAATACCAGTAGAAGTATCATAGTTCTTGCTGTTAAGTACTTAGTATATTTTCAAGCAAAGAATACTAGCCTGTACATCTGTAATTAAAAAAAAAAAATAAAAAAAATCAAAGAAACACTTATGGGGAAACTGTTCCTGCAGCAAGCTTATATAAATATACTTGGTATGGGGTGATCTGACTAATAGTTGTGTTTGGAAAATGTGCTGTTACACGTTTTATTCACAGGTCTCAGATGATTTTAAAAGACTTTTTAACTTAAAGACTGTTTTTAAAAAAAAAAAAAACAGAAGTGTGATTTGACTTAGTACAAGAGAAAGCACTTACAGATACTTAGTCAGCAAAGACATTATGTAACTTGGTAAAAGATGCAAGAGGTAACATTGAGGGGGGAGATAGCTATGAGAACACACTGCTATATATTCAGGATCCTTTGGCCTCATTGTCCTTAATCTGTAGTTAAGGAAATGTAATAGTTTTGCTACAGCACGTTAGCTCCCATAACTAACCAGAGAAAAGAAAAATGACGCATGCTAGGGAAAATCCTAGTTGTGAATAAGATGAAATTGTTGCCTTCTTTCTAGACTAATAAGCCGTATTGTTATGAGGTACCCAAGCTTAGGGAATGACTAAACTGAAACAGTGCGAATGGCAAGCTTCCTGTTTCCAGACAGCACCCCTATCTTGCTAACCATAACTTAATTATCCTGATCAGTAGGAAGTGAAGAACTTTCACGTCATTTGTATTATAAGAGATATTTTATAATAACCTAAAAGCCATTCATTTTAAGGATAGGCTTAGAGATATGTATAGAATCTCCTTCCATGAATGCACTGTGGAAAATTCCTCAATACTTGCCAAGATTCTTAATGCCACTGCTTTTCTGTAATTTAGAATGTTGGTAGACTGGATTGTTCAAAGTGTCTGTGCTTTTCAGTTTAACATCAATCTTTTCTAATTCTACATGACAGTAGATGGCAATTTTGTCTAGATCAGGTTTAAACCAACTTAGTTGCATTTTACTCGTCAGAAGATGTTTGGGGGAAAGGTTGATGAAATAATTCCTTCAAAATAAATTTGATCCCTTAAGCTCTAGTTTAACTCAAATTTTTCTTCAATTCACTTCATTGACCACTTTGTTATACTGAAACTAGGTGGAGATGGAATCAAAATGAGAGGATGTATTTTCTTCCCACAACATGTGATTAAACTATGGAACTCCTTGTTCCATACTTGTTCACAACTACACACAGTGAATGCTAAAAGCTTAAGAAAGAATTAAGCCAAATTCCTGAATGAAAAATTATTGAGGTCTATTAAGTGTAAACCATCACATGAGGCTCAAGAAATACCTAACTTACAGATGAGGTGATGCTGGAAGAATATTCAGGAGATACATCAGGAGATGTGTGCCATATTCTCTCAGCATCTGTTGTTTGCTGCTAACAGAAACAGGATGCAAGGCTAGACAGACCTTTGGTCTGAGACAACATGCTTGTTCTCATGTTAGCCCTTTAAAAAACAATCTAAGGCAGAGTTCCAAGTATTACATATAACTTGAAAAGAAAAAAATGATCTTAAGGAAAACAATCTGGAAAAAATTGCTAGCTTCACCCTTGTTATGTCAATCTCAACTTTTTCTGTAGGCTCTCAAATTTCACTTACATATTCAGACCTTATGTTGGATCAAAGATATCTTCCATTTTAAAGATATAGTGCTTACTTACAAACTGCTAAACTGAAACACTGATTTCAGTATGGATTAGGTTTTTTTATTCAAAATACTCTCATAAACCGAATTTAAACTCATCTTTTATCAGATTAATGTAGGCAATCAATGTCCCTCTGAATAATCCAATGAAGAAAGATAATAATCTCATACAGGCTTAATCTGTAGCAGTAAACATATACTGAGGTCTTCCTTAAGTAAAAAAGATTGTGTTTTAAAGTGAAATGAGGCTGCAGCTCCAAGAAAAGCATCACTGAACTCCTAACTCAGTCTGAGGTACAAGTATGAAGTAACTCATGATTTGGAGGTTTTAGCTGGTTCAAGGTAGGTTTGGTCTAATTAGGACAATCAAGAACTGTTTTCTATAGCAACTAGAGACTTTGTGCATTACTGTTGTGGCTGTACCCTTACCATTGTTTCTGAGGAGACCTAAGACTGTTGTCTGCTCAGATGATCCACCACAGGAACTCTTGAATGTCCCCTTGCACCGCTAAAGGCCCTTTCTCCTCTCTTCTTCTAACCTTTAATAATAAGACTTGAACACTGTAAAATCTCATCTTGTGCTTAATGAATAAATAGTAAAAGGGTATTATCTGAATTTGTCTGACTGGGCAAAGCTTTTCTGTATCTCTAGTTATTTAGCACCTCTTGATTTACTTTTTAGTCAGACCTATTAACAAATACATCACTGGTACTGATAAACAATTTCTCAAAGGCAACTAACTAATCATTAGTCTTGTATACTAATAAAACAATGTATTTCTATTCTTTACTGGGTGGTACGAAGTAGCTGAAATTAGTACCTACATAGTTTTCTGGCTCCCTAGGAAAAAAATCTGTAACTGAAATTATTCAGACTTGGCATTGTCTTCCAAACTGATGATACAACCATTTCCTGGAACGTAAACTTTCAACACAAACAGAACAAAAAATTTATCTAATCCAGATGTCCTTGGTAGAAGGAAAAATAAACCTCAAAACAATTTCACAATCTCAAATCAGCTACATATTTTATGAAGAAGCCTGGAAGGCTTGATGTTTGATCTGTGGTGACATCCCTGAAAGCATTCCATTCTTGCTTTCAGAAGTATGTTAAGTCACACAAGCATTGTATTTCTAGAAGTGCCTTTCCTCTTTCTCTCTACTTTCCAACGTAACGTAAGAGGGGACATGTTACTGTACCTAAAGACAGTGACTAATTTATGGAATACGTCAAATCTAAAAAGGTCAACAAATACCCATTTGTATGCAGACCAACAGTCTGTTCCAAAAGTCAAAAATAACAAAGCATTAAAAAAACCATAGGTAACATCTTGAAATGTATTTTAGTTGTATTTCCTTGCAAGAGAAGATTACTTTCCCTTTGTTATTTTCTAATTAGTTTCTTTTGCACTAGCAAAGCACAAACTTAGAGGTTTATTCATTTTAATAAAATATTCCTTTGGGCCTTGGTGTAATCTGAAACAGGCATTTAAGCTTTATTAAAAGCTTTTTTAATATTGAACCAAATTTAAATTATGTTGTACATGATGCTTTTTATTTTGCAGTAGGTAGAATTCAGAGGGGAATACACAGAGACAGTAACATAGGCCCCTTTGTTAGGAGTGGGAGGGTTATCAGCCCGGAATCTCCTCATGTATCATAACAGAGATGAAACAAAGCCAGGAGTATGTCACAGTGCACAAGTCAAGTAGGCCAATTGTCATTGTATGTTGGTGTTTGTTTGTTTTTGGTTTTTTTTAACATACCATCTTGTCATGTATTCCATGAAGTACCGAATTATATGTATTCTTAGCACGTAAATTATGCTGTGATTCATACACTTAAGAACTTCAAAATAAACACTTATCACTCTACCAATCATTAAAAAAGGAAAAGCCTTTCGAAGGATCCCTGGAAGCCTGAAGGACTGAGGGCTGAGCAGATGGATCCTGTGAAATGTCCTTAAGATCAATAGCAAAAGCTTGCTTTTTTTTTTTTCTTTTTAACAGGGGGCTAGGCAGCACATTTTCAGAAAAAAAGTTACAAGCCTATTAACTTGAAGCACAGTATGAATTATGCCATCTTACTTAAAAAGAAAAATCTGTGCTGATCAATTTGAAAGGATTACAGCAAAAGTACAGCAAATCTTAACCACCTTTTTCTTACAGGCCTCCTTCCACAGCAATGTCTATAGCAATTGCTGGAGAATCGGAATCTTTGCATGAAGACAGGAAGGGTGGAGAAAACTTAAAACTAGTACATCTGGGCGTAGCAGGTATAAAATGATGCTCTTAATTTCTCAATTCTTTTATAACTGGCTTCACAGCTTCCAGGAGATGTACAAAATACTTCAAATTTCAAATGGATGCTGACAGTTGCCCCACTTTGGTTATTTTTTGAAACACGCTCTCCTAGATAACATCAGTGGAATGTCTTTTTTACTTTTGTAACAGTGTATTTAATGGAAAGAAAGAACAGAAATTGAATTGATAGCCTGCTTTCTTTTTAACGTTTAAAATCTTTCATTTTCTGTGTGACACATTTCTTGATTTGCTTCGGATTTGTATTTTGACTGAGCACTTAATTTGGCCCTTGATTTTCAACTTACAAATCATAGGGATATGCGTAACCGAGTTAATTTTGAGTGGGAAAAGTTTTAGGTATTGTTTAAAATTAAAGTAGTTACTCTGAAATTCAGACTATTAGGAAAAAAAATACAACTGAACCACTTCATTACAGGTTGAAATCTGGGGTGGTTTTTTTTTTTGGGGGGTGGGGGGTATGGGTTTGGGTTTTTTGTTTTTTTCACAGGCTTCAGGGTCTCATAGAGCTTATTAGTTGCCACCCTAAACACAGCTTAAGTTGTCTTAACCACTGTTACTTTTTCAGCCAGAAAACATCTAGCACTCCATTCTAATATGGTGCTCTAGAAAGCATGGTGATGTCTTCAATGTATACAGTGCAGACAAATCTAAAACATACAAATCTTTCTAACCCAATAGTACTCTCTGTTTTACTCAGAAACATATTATGATTTTTTTTAATTATTTTTTAAGGAATGCATATTTGTTGACATACATGGTATTTTTGCAGCACTTGAATCTTCAAAGGGTTTGTAGAAAACCAGTGTCAAGTCCCTAATCCCTCTGAGAAATCTGACATTTGAGTCTAATCAAGATTTAAGTAATAACAAAGCTGGCTTTAGCAACAGTATCTGATTTGCACATGTTGCAGATGTCTCATCAAAGAGTGCCTCCGTCCCAGATGAACTTGGTGCATGTGGACATTCCAGAACATCAAGCTATGCAAGTCAGCAGTCAAAACTGTCAGGTAGCTGTTAACAATTTTGTTATGAATTGTTGGGGTTTATTTACTTTCAAAGTTTTAGACTGTAGAAAATAAGCATACTTTATATGTTTAAAAAAATGGTTTGAAGTTGAAAGCCTTTTCCTAGGAGTTTCAGGTGTGGGGAGGGTAACATTTTTTCCTTCTTAAAAGCACAATGAATTTTCTGTTCAGATGTGAGACAGCTTTTTCCCTTAGCTCCGTCCAATTAACATAGCCGAATGAGATTTTTACCTCTTCCATGCGTAAACACAAATAACCTACAAATGGAGCCTCAGTTCTAAAAGCTGAAGGGGAAGTAATAACACCAAGTCATTGTATTTGTTAAGAAGCAAGAGTTATTTAGAACAAAAAGATGTGCTAGGATACAAAGTCCAAAATAAATTGCCTAGCTGGTATATGGACATACATTCATAAGGTTTTTGAAGTCTCTTTATAAGAAGACAAAACACAAATTCTGCTTTCAGGATGGTAAAATATAAGTAGTGACCTTGGCTGTCAACAACACATCTAATCGAGCTCTCCTGCACTTTCCCAACAGGATATAGCACATGTCACTCTAGATCATCCAGTCTGTCTGAACTCTGCCACAGGAGAAACACCTCAGTGGGTAGTACCTCAACAGGAATTGGAAGTATTCTAGAGCCATGTGAAGAGACTGAGCCAAAAGTAACTGAAGCCGATATTGATACATCTGTTAAAGATGCACCATCAGAAAAACTCTGCAGGTACACTTAACTTTGAAAGCCTTATCTAGCAGAAGTAAAACATAATTTACCATATCACTTCTAAGAGCTCTAAATATATTTATTTTTGCAGACATCCTGTAAAGCAAGACTCTGTGGAGTCACAGCTGAAGAGGGTTGATGCTACCAGAGTTGATGCTGATGATATAGTTGAAAAAATACTCCAGAGTCAAGACTTCAGTTTAGACTCAAGTGCAGAAGGTATGGAGATAAATAAGAGAGCTTAGGGAAAACTGATGCACATTACAGGCCCTAGGAAAATCCACTCTCTTCATAGTCCCTGTTGCTTGTAATTGTAAGTGCATATGGATCACTACATTTTCTGCTTCATCCTGTCTCCCAGAAGTTTAAAATACCCTTACAAGGCTCAGGTAAATTTCCTAGAGAATTACTTTAAGCCTGAAAAAAGCAGGGGCTTTCCTATGAGGAAGGTAGTTCCTCCAGCCTATACCATGTGAAGTTTGGTTCTTCATTACTTAAAACATTTGCATCTGAGAGTACCAGTTACAAAGCTGGTAGATTTAAAATTACTTTATTTCAGCTAGGGCAACCTTAAAGGAAGCTAACATACGTTAATTCCCTTGCATTTTAGAAGAAGGTTTAAGATTATTTGTGGGCCCTGGTGGAAGCACTTCTTTTGGAAGCCATCATCTACCTAACAGGTATGTAGCCTAAACAACTAATCCATAGGTAATACTAACAAAAATGCATCTTATACAAGAATTATTCTGAATGTACATTCTTGATCTTTGTATCTTTCAATTCTGTATCATTTAAAGGCACCAAAAGAACCAGATCATCAGTTTTAAAACAAAACACATAGGTTAGTTCCCAAATAAAACTGATGTGTCTGAAGAATATCAGTTCCAAAGTTTTCAGATATGAGGAATGTTTCAGTACAGAAACAGGAAACAGGCACCAGTTTGAAATTTTAGCTCTACAGACCCACTGCACTTTCTCTGGAGCTGGAAGAAAGTCTTAAGTGTTTTACACATCCACCTTTACAGTATCAAACTCTTATGTCTTCCTGATAACATGCCTAATTTTCTTCAGTTTTGCTCACAACTCCTTCTGTTTCCGTATGCTACGCTATTCCTGTTTCAATGGCTTGTTCATCTTGCAACTATCAATAGCAATCATCAATGCAATCATCGTAGCTCTAAACTCTCTCCTTTGATAATCTGCTTCAGATTATCTTCTTGTAGTTGTTTTAGAACCAGGGGGATATTTTCTTCTCTAAATCCTCTTCAAATACTCTCATATATGACTCAACCTGAATCTATTAGAATCTTCTCAGATAAGCAAACATTAAAAACAGGTAAGAATATGCTCTAATACCATGATTCTCCAGTCCAGGGTAACACTTAGGATTTTTCTTTATCTATCTCACGAAATTAGCATAGCATTAGTATTTCAGCAAGTACTTCTGGAATTATGTATAAAGGCAGCTGATAACATGCTGAAAGTCATAAAACAAATTTTACACAAGCAAGCAATACTGATAGTTAAAAGATATTTCATTGTCTTATTTGCAAATTGGACACACTAATTTCTATCTAGGATAGCATGTATGGCTACAGAGCATACTACAGCAGTATAGAGGGATCTGTCCTAATTCAGTTGCCAGAAGATTCCAGGCAGAATATTACAAAGGCACAGCTTTGCCCTATTAATTTTTGACATAGTACTGCAATTTGCCATGTAAAACAACCCACTATGCTCTGTCACGTGGGGGTGAGACAGTTTTGTAACTGTGCATTTACAATTCAACATGAACAAAAGACTGGAAGACATTTTTCTTGTATTTTAATGTAAGAAGACTATCACTTGCTCTTTTTTTTTTTAGAGACATTTATCTATTTATGTACAGATGTACATAAAAAGTATTAGCTGCATATGATATAGCCGGGGTGGGAGGGGTACCCAAAAGATAATGTTTGGGAGTTATAGAGAAGACCAACAGTAACTTCTTTTTCAGGAACATTATTTATCATTCTTCATTTTGACTGTAGTCTAACAGAAAACACTTTAATGCATTAAACTTTTTACTCAATGGCATGGTAATTATGCATGTTTTCTACCCTTCACATTTAGCTGTTTGGTGTTTTTTTGTTGTTTGGGGGGGAAGTTGCTTGGTTGAGGTTTTTTTTAAACAGTAAATTTGCTGATCTCTTATACTTGGTATTTAGCTTCCATTTAAACTGGAATTGAACTAACTTCTTTCAAACATTCTTTCAGAGTAGGATCTGGAGCATATGAGCAGGTGGTGATAAAACGCTAGACTAGAATGACAAACGAGGAAAACCTGGAGCTCTGGTGTTGATACTTCTGTTTTTGTGTGCTCTGTTGCAAGAGTTGTGAAAGCCAAAATGAACTCAATGTGATCTTTGTTTTGAAAAGTAATGGAATGCCTCTTGCTCATAGAGCTTCATCTTCTGTGGTATGAAGGCAATGTTTAGCTATGTATACCTTGTGTGAACACTTGAACTGTTTTTGTAAACTCTGCCTGATGTTAGTGGAATTACTTGCTTTTTAAGTTGTGTGAAACCTTTTTGGAAGTGTGATGAAGTGAGACCCATTTCAGTATTTTATAGAGGACATCACTTGTGGTCTTTTTAAAGAAGCTTCTGAAAGCTGCTCTTAATGAACCTGAATAAATTAATTACTCAATTTGATCCTACCTGCCATTTTAGTCTTACAAAAGCTAATTACTTCTATTAAGTCAAAGTCAAAATTATCAAGCCAAACTTAAGACCTCCACAAAACCCAACTATGTTTTAACATAACCAAAACCTTCTCTTATGCTCAGTACTCTTAACTTCATCGTAAGGTTGAACAGTAGAGGTGAACTTCACATGCATTAAAAAAAAATAATAAATGTAAATAGATCTAAACCAGTCAGTAGTGAGTTGTGTTAACTGTAAATGAAGTCTAGAGGCTAATGCATCAAATGTAACACCTATTTTCATCCAAATGACAAAAGAAGTGGGATTCCACATCAAAATACTAAGGCACAGTAGTGTATTATCAAGAAAGCTGGCTTGATTGTTAAATCAAGAGTTCAAAAGCTGCTTCTACAGAAACTCACTTCAATAATACATCAACCTTGAGATTCAATGGGATGGTACTGTTTACAAACCTGGTCAGTAGTTTACTACCATTTAGAACTTTTTACTGTAGGTTAGTCCTTCACAGTTAGTTAATGCTTTGCCTGTGTTTTGAATGTGCCTTGCAGGATTGGGGAGGCAAAGGCAGATTAAACTATTTACTAAGCAATTTAAGCTTTAAAACTAAGTAAACATCTATACTATTATCAATATAACTTATGAAGAGAAGCACTTTATTGTAGATGTACTCTGCACTCTGAAAAAGTCTTACTGTGCAAAAGATTTGTTAAACACTTCTTCCCTCACTATCTGTCCACTGTTATATTAACGTCAATGTACTGTATTTAAATTTGCACAAACAGTGATTTGCCTGACAGGCAAGAAAGATGAAAGATCTCTTAAAACTTTCAGTGAGAATTATGAAAGAATCCATTTTTAAAGGGATCTGTTAGGTGACACAGTTCTAATTCAGGCTTGGCTCTGCTGTATATAATTGTAAATTGCAAATGACCTTGATTTTGTTATGATTAGTTGTATTGTTTATCAGTAAAGCTTGGATTAAATAAAAATGCCAATAGCGTGGCCATTTTTGAAAGCTCTGAATGCTTCAAATTCTGCTCAGAGTGATATCTGACACCCTTTTATTGACTTATAAGTAGGCCGTATTTAGTAGGTTAAATTAGGAAAAGCAGACTTTGTTTTCCAGAAATCCATACTAGGATTATTAAACTAATGTTTGTGTTTTTAAGGAAATTTCAGATTTTAAAGCTTGAATACTGTTATTGAATATGATTAATATGAGCTATTTGTCAGTTACGGTACTTAAATACTTTTATTTCCTGTTGTTAATTATAATCTCTTTAAAGTGTTTTAATGGGTAAAAGAATTGATACAAATATTATATTTTAGCTGCTGTTAACAGAAGTGTGGTATTATCCATTTCTGTCCTCCACACGAATTTTAAACAGAAACTACACAACTGCTAGTATACAAGTGTCTCTCAGAACATGATAGTTTCCTTTCCTGGTATATAACTAATCTATACCAAAAAAAAAAAATCCTACTGCAAGCCAAAAGATGTATAACATTTGTATAAATTAGTTGCTTTCAGTACTCGTTAGCACTGCTACACTTGTTGACAAAGCTATTAAAAACAGTAGTAGTTAGATGGTAGCTTACTTAAGTTTACTAGGAAAAATAGGCATAGTTTGAAGAAAACAGACTTCTAAAAAACATTGTACAGCTACTTATGTAGTACTTAAGGGAATTTAACATAGAATACAAATCTGGGCTATGGAAAAGACACAGCTAACTGCCGTAGATTAGATATTTTATTTACTAGAAGCCAATTATTTTCTTGCTTGAGCAGATCTTTTAAATAGGAGGGAAGTTTATGAAATCAAGCTTTTATTAAAACTGTATCCTAGTAATTTATTGTTCTGACTTTGAATTACAACTCTTTATGAAGTGATTCTCTAATTGTGCATATTTTAAGTGGAACACAACCTTCATATTTAGATGTAGTATTTTCTTTTTTTGTAAACTGTGTTATAAGAATACTGGAGACATATAGTAAACTGTTTGGGACGCGTTGGTGGGTTTGTTTTTTNTTTTTTTTTGGTTTGGGTTTTTTTTTTTTTTTATTACTGTATTTAAATGCAAATCTCTCAGACATTCAATAAACTCACATCTTCAGCTTGGAATCTATTTCTAAACAGCTGTGTCATTTTTTAATGCAAAAATGACAAACTTAACTAGAAGTTTGTGTCCATTTCAGTTTCTCTACTGCTTTTCAAACTTTACCTCTGCAGCTTATTAAACTTCATCTCCAGTCCACAAAGTATTTAATGGCACCATTACTAGTACACGGTTATTTATCTGTCTCCTGGAGGGGAAAAGTAGTATGTCAGTTTTACGCAAATGAAAAAAAAAAATCAATTTTAAAGCGCGAGGCATATTGGTAGGTTAATTATTAAACAGACTCCACAACTAGCAGTATTTGGGGAAAGTGAGGACACTATATGTAGTCCCTCCTCACCTTGCAAATAACAAAATTAATCCTCCTCAGTTGAGTGTAAAGACTTACTACTACTTAAACTTTTCATACAGTTTGTATAACTTTATAAATTACCTTCTTATTTTTCTAAAAAAACTACTTGTGGTATATATTTATTTTCTCACCAATGCATTCAAAACAACCAAGCTTTTTGGTACTGCAGTAAGCATCTGTTCTTATATTTAAAAAAAAAATAAAATCAAGATTGATGAAAATTGCAGCTAATTATAGTACAAACTATTTGGCACTCACATCAGTTCAGTAATCAATTAATTGTATAGTAAGGATTTAGAGAAGTAACCGTACCATGTATAACCAACTTTGGTCTCAGCTGTCTTTGAATTCAAAAAGGAAGGCATTTCTTCCAAGATTTCAGCAGAATACCATAGAATTTCTTTTGTGGGTTGTCGCCTCTCTTCTGGTTTTATGAGTCAACAGTTTCCTTATAGGATAAAAGGTAAATCTCATCAGCAAACAAATCCTCTAGTTAAGGACCTCACAGTGGAGAGTTCTCTCAGAAATATGAAGTATACATGTATATACATAAAACATTCATGGATGCTAGTCACCTTACTGAATACCACCAACTGCAAATATAATCACTGGGGTATTTTTGTTTTTTAAATGCTTGGCTTTTTCTACTACTTTGTTTCACATTGTTTTAGTGACATATATGTTGTAAGGAAAACATGTCATTTAGACACAGGGTTTTTTTCATCTGGAAGGAAAACATCTAATGAATGAAAATATATGCCACAGTGGTGCATAGTCTTAGATATGTAATATACCAAGGCAAAACCATTATTGTGGTATGGGAAAAGATTTTCCTTTATTATTATAGTGAAAAAAACCAACCCAAACCCAGAGATATGAAGTACCAGAACTTCAAATGATGTCATTGAACACTTGTATGCATTTTGTGGACCTTCTGACATAGGAAGACAACAACATAGAGACAAAGACTAGCTTGGGAAAAAAATTACTTTCTATAATTCTTCAGGCAAAATAAGCAGTTCTGCCTTCTCTCCACCCAACTGCCCATTCCTGCCTGCTCTCCTCTTCCCACCTGTTGCACCACTACAAGTTTCTGTGACAGATTAGTTGATTCAGTTCCCCATATGACCTCAGAGCAGGATCTGCCAACAAGAAGCAGAAAGGCAAACACATCTTAATATATTTTTTAACATTTCTGTGGGGCAGGTTATTTTCATTTTGTTGCTTTCCTGTTAAAGACTAGAAATTAAGTACCTTTTTATTTTATTATTTCTGTGAAGGGAAATCTCTAAGCACGAGCTATCAAAGCTTTGCCTAAGTTTAGAGTTGTATGCAGTGACCTTCTGATCACAACTAAAATTGTTCGTATACTTGTAAAGAAGGCACTAGGGTGTGGTTTTGTTTTGTTGTGGTTTTTTTTTTAATTACCTTATTTTATGATCTACTAATGTTTCCCCAGTATCCTCATTTGAGTATATGCTAGTGCCAGTGCATTTTATTTTGGGGATGTTCCTAGCGAACAGCTTGCATACAAGCCTGCATTAAAATGTGTTTGTTTTGTGAATGAGGAAGAAAGTGCAAAGGGCTTTTTGCATAAGAATTTTTCTGTCCTTTCAGCAGCCCCTTCCTATGTTTCTTCTACTTAGTTTAAATAGAAAAACAAAAAAGTCCCATCAACTAACCATTATGAGTAACACATAACCCAGCTGTAACTGAATGATCCAAACATCATGTATCAACATAATGATAACAAGAGTAGAATAGAGCATGATACCGTGGAAACCCATGGGAGACAAGACTGAAACACATCAGAAGCGTATCAGCTGTGAGATCCATTTGTTTGAGAAATCTCTGGGGAAATAATTAACTCCCCCTGGCTCTCATAATTAGGCAGTTGGGTTTTATTTATTAAAATAAGTGACAGGATATTTTTAGAACTTACTTATACCACTTCCTGACTTTGTTATTATTAATTTAAAACACTGATCAGAAACATTCTGTTCAGCTCTTCTGACCATAATCAATCCCTACTAACTTGCTCAGTAACTATCAAGCTATTTCCTGTATATTCAGGATACTGCACTGTTTTTTTTTTATTTTGTGGTGGGGTTCTTTTTGGTTGTTTGGGGTTTTTTCTGTTTTTTTAATCTACTTTACTTGGATTTTACAGTTTTGAACCTAAGGTTGATCTGTTTTGATATGTGTGCCATCTCCTGGTCAGTGATATTGCCACAAGTCTTAAACATTTCAGCATCATAAACTTCCTTTCAGCATCCTGATTTGAGACATCAGAACTGACCTTTGTCAAACTGCAAGTTTAAATGGGACACAATAAATACTGTGTTTATTCACAAATATGCATAATAGTTTACTCAAAAGACCAACCTGATAATGAAGAGCTGTGCACAGTGAATCCTGTGAGAGAGTTTAACTGCTCCTGAAAAGACAGTTAATTCAGTACTTTGAAGAAAATCTTGATTAAAATTTATTTAAGCGAGTGGAAACCTGGAAGGCTGGCACACAAAATAGCATACCTTGTTTTAGTAGAAGCTAGCAGTCTCAATTAAAATGTATATATTCCAAATAGCACTTCTGTATATCATGTGTAATAGCATCTTCAGTTTTGGTGCACATACGTATACTAAGGAACACTATGAACAGATAGGGCCAAACACCTGTAGTTTGACTTTTGATTTTCCTCAAAGGTAAAAGCAAGAATGTAAGAATTGGTATTTTCCCTAGCTACCATTAAAAACTAAACCCTGTTACAAAGAAGGAGAGGATCCATGAACCCCTTAAAAACTGGATGACGGTTTAGGCCCCTTCACATCAGTCCACCAAATACTCACATAAACCATTTTCGAAATATAGCTACAAAGCCTTAAGGGTATAATGTTTTGAGGAAAAACAAGCATGTATTCATACAGTCTTGTCTCTTCACAAGACATTCCTGTAATTAGATGTTACCTGAATACAAAATTCAAGGCAAGTATGATTCCAAATCTGTCAGGTCCTCCTCTTCTCTTTTCCTCATTTTAAAATGATCATGCTATAAAGTAGAATAAAGATATAACGTTTCAAAAAGAAATGACACAGGAGTCAGTTCTGTGGTCCAAAAAATCTTCCAACTGTAGTAAACCATGTAGTGAACTGCAGAGATATTTTCTAGTAACAAACCAATGCTATTCTCAAACAGCTATGCTTATTAGTGTCGAAAGAATATCTACCAATTCTGAATTTTACATATATTTTAACATACCAACTACGGCAAGTTCATATCACAGTATCAAAAAAAGTAAAACCATTCTAAATATCATATTAAAGATTAAATTTAATTAATTCTCAAAATTAATTCTAAATATTGTGATAAAATAATTTTTCATAATCCATGTCTGTTGTAGGAGAAAAAACAACCTCTCACAGAAGACAAATTATTAAACAAGCATTTTTTAATCATTCAGTATGACAGAGCACTGCAGATCATTCTTCTTTCCCTGAAACTCAACCTGTTATGGATTCTGTACCATTTCTGAATTCAGAGAATTACAGCTGCCTTTTCCCTTTATGTTTGATCTTTCACCTTAATCATTTCAAGTGAACTCCAAAAATTTAGACAGTAGACCGCAGCCACCTCCTTTAAGAAACAGTCAGGCCTTACACAGAATTTATTTTCAGAAAGTTGTGAAA
Source organism: Himantopus leucocephalus (assembly GCA_003993805.1). Classification (NCBI taxonomy): domain Eukaryota; kingdom Metazoa; phylum Chordata; class Aves; order Charadriiformes; family Recurvirostridae; genus Himantopus; species Himantopus leucocephalus. The sequence goes on along the minus strand of RSEF01000008.1, from coordinate 1,392,910 downwards.
CTTACACGTTTCACAAACACGAAGTCAGTTCTGATAATACTAGCACATTCAAAGCTGCCAACAACATTGTGAAACACACACAGAATGACCCCTTTTAATTAACCATCTCTTTACTCATAAGAAATACTTAACTGAGGTATTAAAATTATTGATTAAAAAAATTTGGGTAGGCAGAGAAACTTAAGAAGAACTGCAGCGTGTTGCTTCATTAATCCTGTATGAACAAGCCAATCTGGTGAATCCTTCAAAATTTCTGTCTTCGTAACTACATGGTTTAACATTGGCTTACTTTGCGTTTACACATACAATTCAGCTCTACTTAAGAAAAAGTCATCCTGCCCAAGCAGGATGTGATCTAGTTCTCTTTATTTTCATGTTCAGTATAGAACACCACAGCAGAACCATCACTGCTCAGTGTGACCTTGCCAGCAATAAGCTTGCATAACTTCTCAAAGGTACCACAAAGTCGATTCACTTTGGGAAAAGAAAAGATTGTTGTAAGAGGTATATAAACCACATTTCCATTGACAAATGGTTCCATGCTTTTTTCAACAACCAGTTTTCCAAGATCTTCTGAAAAACAGTTCATTGAAGGTTGGAATTTGCATTTTCTCTCAGTAGGATCATCATTATACTCCTTATGTTCTGACATTAAACAGTCCATCAGACTTTGCTTAATGTTTTGTGCTGTGAAAATAACTTCACTGACCACTGCATTCTGCAGGTACTTCTCATCTTTAAGACTTGGATACACTGCTTTGAAGACCTTTAGAACATACAAGAACACATAAAATGTTTATCATTATCATAGGCTCAGATTTTAACATTTGCTTGTCAAAAAGAGCTTCTAAAATGTGAACATAATTTTTGATAATCCTGTTTTGCTTATTACTTTAAATGTTTTCAAATAACAGAAAAACTAGACAGTATGACTTATTTTATGTACTACAGCTACAATGGCAATTAAATAAGTTAACAGAACTTCAAAAAAAGTCAGGCTTGTATCTGCAAGCTATACTTGTAGATCAGGCAAGGTTAAGTGCTGCTATTCTTTAATTCCTTTTAATCATTCTCTTACTTTCCACATTACTCATCATGAGGTCCTGGTGACAGTTCCACAGCTACGTAGATTCTAAACTACTTCTGAACTGTCATCTGGAAACCCGGACTCCAGCTATGTCTTTTATTCTGTTTTCAGAGTAAAACATTAAATATGCTCTCACAGATGCAGACAATGCTAAAAAAATAAATTGTGATGTCAAAATCTGTGAATTTGTAGTGTGTTCTATGCTGAGCTACACTCCAAGGCAATGAAGGAAACTAGGCAGGCAATCTCATTCCCACTAGTTTATTAGGAAGTGCTTTACACCAACACACTACCACTGAAGTTCCACAGTCTATAACTATTTCTTCTTACTTTCTGATTACATCTTGAAATGTTGATTTCTTCCCATAAATTAGTTACATAATAATATAAAAATTAATTTGATAGTCTGGGGTTGATAAGAAACACATAAGATAATGTTCTTGTTTAAACTCAAAGGATACTGATGTCAAGACTCCCTCCATAGTGACCCTTAAAAGATGATAGTGATAGCAATTTTTAGTACCTGTCAATCACCTAGACATATTTCCAAGTTTGTTGAGCATTAAAGAGCACTTCACGATTCTATTAAGGGCAGTAGATGAAAGGTAAAATTTCAAACGTATAGAATGTCTTTATAGCTGAGAAACTACAAAAGACATTCCCATAATGTCACTTTACATTTCACTTCAGGTCACAGGTCACCTGAAGATACATATATATCCTTAAAAAAAGAAATGAAATATTAGAATATGTTCACTGAAACAAATAATTTAAGGCCTCATAAGATTGAAAAAGACCACCCCAACAATATATTTCTCTCTTTTCATTATTACTTCATATTATCTCTGAAAAAAATGTCCCTTGATTTATACCACACAGCACTTAGAGGCATTAGGTTTTGTCCATGTGACACACTGCAACACACAGCAGAGTACTTTACAAAAATATTATCTGATGTTATCTAAAGTGAAAGCTAGCTTTTTAGTGCTAAAAACCAGAAAGGTTTGATGTGCACTACTGGAGAACAGGCTACTTGGCAAGATCCCATGCCTCTGTAAAAACCAGAACTGGCTACCTGAAAACACCAAGATTAGGGTGTAACATCAAATGCTACTGAGTGAGGCAAACCACACAAAACAGGTCCTGTCAATCCAATTTCTGGGAAATGCCTGCCTTCTGATAATGTATTTGACAAGACTATGCAGTTCTTAAAAAACAAACTCTGTTAGAAATGCTTTTTTACACTTTTTATGTATCTGAAACATCTGTGCCTATACCAACAACCACATAATGAAGAAATGAATGATTAGAGGAACAATTACAAAAATAGTGTCACAGTATACCTGACAGAAAAGAGAATTTTCATTCCAAGGATAACAGTATGATAAAATAAGAATGATTGCTATTTAGCAAATAACCTAAAAGTTAAAGGCCTTTATACAATTAGAAACACAAACCATGCACTTCGGCTCTTTTGATCTAATAGCGTGCTAATCAGAGCTGAGACTGTATAGCAATAGTAGACCACAGTATGAACACCTGCACTTTGCTCTTTATCCATTCTCCTAAAGGAAGAAAATACTACTTACCGTTTTATAAGCTGCTTCAGTGGGTTTCTCAGATTGAGCTGATTCACTGGTTTGAGGATATTTTCTAACAAACACACCTATTTGGGTACAAAACCCAACATTCTCCATTCCTGTTGGTGGGTGCCCTACGCCAGTAAATTCCACTGAATAGTCATAGCGTCTCGCAGTCTCTAGAGCCCTAAGAAAGACAAATTATTCCGATCATACCAAGTATTCATAAAGATGCATTCTCTAACAGAAGCATGACCCTGAGCCTGTGAATGCTTGAGCATAACTTCTCTAATAGTACTGACATGCCTGAAGATAAACACTGTCAAAATTTGCTGAATCAGAGCTGTAATCATATGCCTACCATAGTCTGAATCATTTAGTATCAGTAATTTAGGCAACCAAACATTACTGTTATTTCTAAAGTATCTGCATAGAATATGCATGTTCGCAGTTACTTATTCACTGTCTTAAACGCATTGGAAGTAAGCTAAAAACTACCAATTTTAGAGAACAAAATTAGAGAACCCATAAAAAACATCCGCACCCCAAACCCACAAGAGACCAGTTAATAGAAAAAAAAAAGTGAGGTTTGTTGTAAATGTATAAAGAGTGAAGTCTACCTGATCAAGGTTACAACAATGTACATGACATCTAAACGACAACCAATCTTGTAGTACTATACATCAACTGGTGTGAAAAAACTGATGGGGCAGGGAATTAAAATGGCACTACCTACCTGTATCATTCTCCATGATAAAGTAGTAAACTCATTTAATATATCATGTGTTTTAGAGGATATTGCAACACTTATATTTCACAACACAAATGTAAAGACTTTCTCACATTCGCAGCTCAAAAAATGTCACTCCTTCAGCGATATCAGTATTTTTAATCCACATATATCCAAACGCAGAGTCTAAATTGACTTTAAGTTATATAAATGGTCTCTAAGTTATTCATCTTTTAGCTAATAATGCAGGCAGGTTTTGATATCATTATTTAGGGAAAAATATGCGCTTTAAGCTTTGCAAAACTATATACTAAAAAAAAAAATAAATCACTGCATACTTTAAAGTCTACGGCAGAAACAACCTAATCTAAGGGGCAAATCTTCTAAGATACGATTTCTGACCAAGAGTTGGCTATTGAAGTNAAATATGCGCTTTAAGCTTTGCAAAACTATATACTAAAAAAAAATAAAATCCCTACATACTTTAAAGTCTACGGCCGAAACAACCTAATCTAAGGGGCAAATCTTCCAAGATACAATTTCTGACCAAGAGTTGGCTATTGAAGCATGGCATCCTTTACTGTACCATATATTTTCTTCCACAACTGCCCCACAGTTGAATGTTATCACAGGATATAAATCCCACTCCGTCTTTAACTTGTTTTTATTACATCTACTGATATTATATTAAGACACATCTCACACAACCCTCTGTCATGTACATACGTTTTGCATAAAATCTTTCATTGTGCCACGATCCACTAAAATATCCTTAACTTTATTCAACATGCACTGCTACTGTGATTATTTGATAAATCTGCTTGTATCCTCTCACAGAAAGGTCTAGACTAAGTGAGTGCTTTGATTACACACCATACATAGCGAGCACATTTCTTAGGTTTTAATGAAGCATTTCTATAGCACGGTATTATTATGTTAAAAGGTTAATTAATACTTCAAATGCATTCATTGTAATACAGATATATAAAAAGGAAAGTAAAAGTTTTAAATATTTTTTGCAGAGCAGTTACAGTAAAAGCAAGCCAACAACCATCACAAAATGCAAAACCCACAGAGCGTGATTAACTATTTATAAAAGCAATGTTTCAGCAAATCAGTAGGTGTGAAACTCCACTGACAGCAAACCACATACACAAACCATTCTGAAAATATATAGCAATGCCTTTCTCACGTTACTGAACACTCAAAGCTGTCCACATACGATATTCAGTAAACTTACCAGCTTTGAAATTGCCCTCGGTTCCATTCAAACTTATGGTCTGGATGCCTGAATAATGTCACTCCTGGAAGCAAAGGGTTAAATTCAGAATTTGGAGTACTGATCACAACTAGGCTTGGAGCCATGAAACCAAACACCACTTCAGGAAACTTCTTTAGTTCTGATTGTTCCAGGTGCTCTATTCTGTAAAGGATAAATTTATGTATGTCTTTGAAATCTAGTAGGGTGTTTTTAATCTTCTTAACAAGTCAAAAAAAAAAAAACCCCAAACCTATATCTATTCCTTGTAATTTTAAGCCTAGCTCTGCAATATTAGCACTAGCACTGTGGCTGAGTGGCAACTCAGAGCTTTTTGTCTGAGAAAACATCCTCTTGCATTTTGTACTTTTTCATCAATACCCTTTTTCCACCATAAGCTAACACCACTTGAATTTCTTAGTATGGTTAATTTAAGCACAAGTTACAAGATGCCACATTCTACTACTTTTTTGCCTGAAAGGTTTGCTTATGTCTGTTTAGGGTATGGGCAAAATTCCAAACTGAACCCTAATGAGCTTATAAAAAATGTAGTATGTTGGCCCAATACTCACAGTTCAATACACGTTACCAAGTCAAAACCAAGCATGCAAGGATCTTTATGGGCAACTGAACCATGATGCAAAGTAACAGTCAGGGATCTTTCAGCCGGTTGCAAATAATCACCAGGAAGAGGAGACAACCTATGCCTACAAAAGCATTAACAACATGATGTCATAGGAAGGACCTTAGGACAAGATAAATTGTGCATGTAACTGAACTAGCTAACACCCTACATAGATACCTTGTAAATCTCAAAAAAGTTAACTATTTTTACAGGGATTAAAAAAAATAATAATTCTAATACAAACACTTTTCATGATTATCTACAATAGGACAGAAAGAGCAGAGGAGCTAATCTAGCAGTTGTCCTTCATGTTTACAAAAATTTCCACTATACTCTCAAGCCACTTGCAAAGCCACTTGTAAATTCTGATAGTAGCTCAACTCTAGACACACAGTAAGTCTGGCTTAGACATGCTTCACAAGGCTTTTGGGGAAGTTATTTGGCAAGCATATTAACTTTTTTTTCCAAATAAAGTAGACTGAGAACTAAAATATATGTGCAAATTTCATTCTGAAATACTGCATCAGACAAAATACACAAGCAATATTAAATATAATAAAAGGCTACTTTTTTCATTCTTGAGAAAGAGCAAGTGATTATGTTAGCATCTAGGCCCTACATATTCATTGAAACGATATTAATCAGCTTCCAGGAGACAAACTTTGGTGTTCCTCACCAGTCTGACCCATACTTCAAAGATCACATTTTAGAGCCTTCTAAGCCAGGCAGAAAACATTGAGCTAACCTTCCCATTTCAAAAAGATTAACAAGAATGAAGTCCCTACCATGGTGAATGAAAAGGCATTACAAGCACATTTCAAAAAGATCAGTTTTGCATACCACAGTAATGTCATGTACGAGCATAAACAGATACTATTAATACAACACATTAATACCTTTACAAACAGCGTATTTCTCAGATGTACACACCTTCAGGGCCATTCCATGACTTGGACCTTTGCTACATTAGCTGATGTTATGGGAATCTACAGTAGTCTCCAGACACAGGTGCAATGTAACTAAATAACAACAGTGGATAGCTCCCCATTTGCCAAGCTGGTATTTCTGCATTTACCTTCATTCTGAAATTCTTGACAAGAAACGATGTAACATGCCACTAGGTCAAGCCAAATACAAACCTTAAATTAACATAACGCAAGAGCTTACATTTTCTCTTTCATTACACTTGCACAGATATCTAGCCCAGCTAACACTTCAATACAACTGCAGAATTTCAGCATCCAGAGAAGCGTACAGTCAGCACATCCTAAATCTGCCACCTGTAAATTAGATATTAAACTGTATGTAAATGCTGCATATTTCCAAGTAGTTTCAGAGACTTTCATAAAATAAAAATTCCATATTTAGGTCAAAATAAATTTTAATAGTAAAATAAAGCATCTCACAATCATAACCAAAATTTACAGTTGCAAGCAGGACAGACACGGATTTGAAATCATTTTTAAAAATGTATGCAGAGATCCTACGAGATGTTTTAAATGGATTAACCTTTTGTTATTACAGCTACAAACAAGTACGTGTAGAACATCCCACTGACTCTGCAGAATGTCTTCCACACGAAGGCATAGTCCCTCAGATAACTGTAAGGTACGATTTTGAAGTATTAAAAGCTGTAGCAATTTTCACATTCACCACTGCTTTTCACTGGCCTACTCTCCACCCAAAACACTGAGAACAGGATCACCAGCAGCCAGGTTAGCAGCAAAGGATCTGCATAAAACAAGTTTACACGCTCAGTCTAATGTTTAAGTGGGGAAGGCTGGGAATATTCAGACCACAAAGTCAAATATGTAATAGATATTCTTCCCCGTAAATTTAAAAGGTAGTTGTGTACACAAACCAAACCCCACTGTTCTTTCTGAGGCTAAGCCAAGGTTGAAGCACACTGCTCAGTACTCTGAAAATCCTGAATTGCTTCTATTCACCTTACCTCTACCCTGTGGGTAAACAGAAAGTTTACAAATACCCCCATTTCACATCCCAAATCAGAAAATTCAAACTTTTAAATACAGATGCAATATTCCTGAACATGTTCTATTTAAAAACAGATTATAGTGCCATAACCTCATAGACTGGATTAGATTTTCATTAGCTACCAGAAGTATGATTACGCGAGTGCACTGCAGGCGCATTTCTCACTGATTCCTTGCATGCTGCCTAAGACATTAACATCAGTTTCAGAGTTAAACACTGAAGATGGAGGTATTTCTCAACTTTTTACATTTTGGAAGGAGGTGCTGGGAGGGAGGATACATTAGAAAAAAGCGAACACTACACAACATTACTTAAATAGTTTAACTTCTCAAGATGAGTATCAAAACAAGAGCCCTAGTATATTCGGGGCAGGGGGAACAGGAGGGGGTGACACCACCTTAAGAAAGCAGAGGAGAGTTAGCCTCGCATAATCGCACACTCTTAATATCAATTCTCATCTGAGAACATCCACGTGAATGATGAGGGAAACCTGACACTAAGCACAAAAGTAACAGTTCTAGAAAGCAAAACCAAACTATGATGAAAGCAGCTTGAACCAAAACCCTCAGCATTAAATTTAAACCAGAATTCCACCTACTCTCCAAAACAGGCTAAGACGTTTTTCTCATTTAGATTTTCCCCTCTTCCCATCAATGAACATTATCTATACGCGCCCCTGAAAAAACAAAACATGATCATCAATGTCTGCTAAGGCAATTCAGTTTTAACAACAGCTCCTCCGCTACTGTTGTTTGGTAATTAGGTCAGCAGGTTATCCATGCATTTCCTGTGTTCCTGAGATTCCTAATATTAACTTTTTCTTCAAATTTATAACATAAAAAGACAAAACATACCTACCTTCTTAGGTTTGTATTTCCCCACTAGATCTTTAATGAACTGGTAGCGTTGTTCATATAAAGGTGGTGTAAATTTAATAATTCCTGTAAACTGTTCTTCTTGAAAGTTCTTATCCATAATATTTTGCTAATGTTAAAGCAAAAAAGTTAACTTTTATTTTTCTGAAGTACTTCGTAAAATATCCAATTGTTTTCAGTCGTGTTCAATTCACAATTAAGCAGGGATAGACCTGATCGCAGTTCTATTCAGAGAATGACAAAAACATAGGAATTAGCGAAATTAGGCACTAGCTGCTCCCTCCACATATACTGATGTAAACAACCTTTTAATAAACAATTATAAATCATATACAATCATAAAAAAGCAAGTGTCATAATTTGTCACTCTCCATCCAGCACACCTATATAGCATTCACACAACTGCAACATATTTAATCTTTCTTAGCTTTTCTGACAAGTGCAGAAAAATAAATAATTTCTCACTCAGGTGCCCGCTTTCTTGTCTCTCACCTATCATTTGTTTTATCTTATCATTCAGATGATTGCATATCTGTATTTGTGTACGTATGGCTCAATACAATTTCTACAATGTAACAACCAGCACGACATATCTGAATAATCTGCTGTACAAGAGAGGTTCTGCTAGGCATTAGCTTTAGATTTATTATGAGCTAAACCTTGTTATTAGTGCCTGCATTTTATAAGTAATCTAACATAATTCGCCACGGCATTAGAGCCATAACCATCAGCACATTTCCAACTCTCCCACCTTTTATTAAAAACTACATTTTTAGCACACATAAATATTTAACAAGAAACATTCCCACTAAACCTAAAAATAGGCCCCTAACGAATGATGAACGAACTCCACGGGAACGACGCTGAGCGAGGGAAGGTGGTCCTGTGCACTCGCGCCTTTCCAGAGCCATCCTCGCAGGCAGCAGCTGCGGCCCAGTGCTCACCAGCAGCTCTAATGGGCACCAGGCCCAACTCAACCAAAGCCGCTGGGCCGAGCCTGCTGCCAACTTGACCCCCCACGGAAGGCCTTTTATACATAAGTATAAATATGTTTTACGTATTTAAAACGTACAAAACCAGTAAACGGGCTCTGCGTTCAGACCACTGATCTGCCTGCTCAGCAGCAAAGAGAACCTACTGGAATCCCCTCACCAATAACCGGCGCCAGGCACACCCCCGCCTCATCCCCCACACGCTCCCGGCCCGCAGGCTGCGCCCCAGCCCTCCCCAGGCAGCCCGCGGCTGCCTCAGCCCTCGCCTCCCCGCCCAGGGCCGCCTCAGCCCCGCAGCGCCAGCGCGGCCCCGGCCCGCGGGCCGCTCCTCCCTTTCCGCAGGGCCCGCGAAGGGTATGGCGGCGCGGCATATTCCGACAGCCATTTTCTCACTCTCGCCGCTCTGCTCGCTCGCCGGCCCCGGCCATCCCCCTGCTCTTTCTCCCGGGCTCCCCCACCCCTCGCTTCTCCCTCCATCTTTTCTCCCTAACGCTGACCAACCGCGCAGCGCCGCGGGCGGCGGGAAGGGCGCGCGGCGCCGCCTCAGGCGGGAGCTGCGAGCGGGCGGGCCGGCCCCGCGTCCTGCGGCGGGGACCCGCGCAGCGTGGGGCGGGGGGGGGGAAGGCCAGGCCTTCACCGGGACGTCTGAGGAAACAGGGGCCGCCTCTCGCTCTCCTCTCCGACAGGCCCGTAGGTGTGTGTATACGGCTTTCGGAGCCAAACCTGCCCCTTCGAGCGGAAAAGCTTCGGCGTCGCCGGGAAACCGCCGGCCCGCAGCAGGTGACGGCCTCCCGGCGGGGTCCCCTCCGCCCCGGGATACAGCTCCCCACGACCGCACAGCAAAACATTTAATTTACATCTTTTAATGTAGGCGGGTGTCCTCTAATCGTCTTTAATGCAATTCGACAGATTAGCATCACATGAGCATCCAAACCTCCACCTGTTGTATTTATCTCTGCCTGTGGCAGCCTCCCTCTGTAATTAAAAAGGGTTTGGGGTGGGTGGTGGCCTTAATTTTTACACTAAAAACCAAAAAATCCACTACTCATGCTATTTTTTTTAGGTTCTGCGTGACTCAGTACAGCTCCTGTGTGCACAGATGTTGTTTGTTACTTTCCACAGGGGAAACCTGCACTATTGCACTGGTCGTGACATGCAGTGAAGGAGCTCTGCCAGGGTGAGTGAGATAGCAGTGAAAAAAAAAAAAAAAAAAAATCGATGTCTTTTGCAGGATTTCATTCAGTATTTTCCACACTGGGGCACGATTTGTCTCTCAAAGAGCTGGCAGCTGTTTGGACGCACAGTGAAAAGTAGAAAGGAAAACATGGCTCCAAATTTCCTGTTACTTTTTCTGTTCGCAAGCATGTGAAGCGTGTTGCTAATCACAGGGTGGGGCTGCTACATAAAAAGGGTAGTGTGGATTACATGCCTGGGACCTGACAGAAGGGAGGGGGATTCTGATGGCAGTGAGGGTAAAGGATATTTGTTAGCTAAATTAGACTGCAATTCAATGCTTTTCATTTTCAGAAAATACAAGCAATTTATATGCTGATACTTGCTTGTGGTGGCTTAAACTTAAGACTTGTGGTGGGTTGACCCTGGCTAGATGCTAGGTGTCCTCCAAAGTTGCTCCATCACTTGCCTCCTCAGCTGGATAGGGGAGAGAAAACATAGCAAAAGGCTCGTGGACTGAGATACGGATGGGGAAATCACTCCATAATTACCATCACTAGTAAAACAGACTTGACTTGGGGAAAATTAATTCAATTTATTACCAATCCAGAGTATGGTAATGAAAAATAAAAAAATCTAAAAACACCTTCCCCCCACCCTTCTCTTCTTCCAGGGCTCAACTTCACTCCTGACTTCTCTACCTCCTCCCCTTGAGTGGCACAGGGAGATGGGGAATGGGGGCTGCGGTCAGTTCATCATATGTTGTTTCTGCTGCTCCTTCCTCCTCAGCGGGAGGACTCCTCACACTCTTCCCCTGCTCCAGCATGGAGTTCTTTCCATGGGAGACAGTCCTCCACAAACTTCTCCAATGTGAGTCCTTCCCATGGGGTGCAGTCTTTCAGGAACAGACTGCTCCAGCATGGTTCCCCCACAGGTCACAAGTCCTAGCAGCAAACCTGCCCCAGCGTGGGCTCCTCTCTCCATGGGGCCGCATCAGGCTCTCCATGGGCCTCCCATGGGGTCACAGACTCCTACAGACATCCACTGCTCTGGTGTGGGGTCCTCCATGGGCTGCAGGTGGGTATCTGCTCCACTGTGGACCTCCATGGGCTGCAGGGGGACAACCTGCCTCACCATGTTCTTAACCACAGGCTGCAGGGGAGTATCTGCTCCAGTGCCTGGAGCACCTCCTCCCCCTCTTTCTTCACTGACCTGGGTGTCTGCAGAGTTGTTTCTCTCACTTGTCTCTCCTGCTTGCTGCTGCGCGTATCCCCCCCATCTTAAATATGTTATCCCAGAGGTGCTACCACCGTTGGGATGGGCTTGGCCTTGGCCAGTGGTGGGTCCATCTTGAAGCCGCATCTATCAGACATGGGGGAAGCTTCTAGCAGCTTCTCACAGAAGCCACCCCTGTAGTCCTCGCCGCTACCAAAACCACACAAACACAAGACACTTGGCTAACATTTTAAGTTTTGCAGGATGTGACCTAGACAGAGCATGTGTAGTTAACAGCAGATTAGCTCTGTTGTTTACTCAATAGCTAGGAAATGTATCTAAGTGTGTTTGCAAACTGGCAATTCAGACATTTTTTCAGGTCTTTCAAGTTACTGGAATGGTTCCATTCTGTTCTGTTTGAGCTTCTTTGTTTTTCAGGTTTTGCAATACAATAGCAGTTAGCTTTTCTTTATATTCATTTTGGTTTATGAGCAGTAGAAAAGGGAGCTGTCTGTACTATTTTACATTTTTTCTTCCATTATAACAGCTGAAGCGCTAATAGCAGCGTATGCTAGTAAGGCAGCCTGAGAGTTGCTATTTCAATCAGAGTCTGAATTGCAAACAGGTTTTAAACAAGTGTTGTAATATTATCAATCTTTACTTATATAGGAAATTTATTTTAAAGTATATGTAACACCTCATCAATTATTTTTCCCCAATAAAGACCTGCCTTACCCAATTTGGCCATGCACAGAAACTATGTTTGTACAGGGAATAATTCCCGCTAAATCCCTATGACTAGTTTAGTAAATTAATTTTTACTTTTTAATTAGGTTTTTGCTTTTTAAAAAAGAAAATACACTGTAATTGAAATAAAGGTATGAATACCTTGTGCAAGAAAAAAAAGATAGGTTGGAGGCTCTTTGTTTTATAACTCAGTTGCTGGTTTGGGCTGTTGAGTCATTATTTAACCTTGCACTATCATTTAGTACCTATGTCTCAATTAGACAATCTATAAACTGTGCATAATATTTTTTTTACTTCAGATAGTGTAAAGTTTATTAATAGAAATCTTTCACTACCTGGCTTAAAATGCTATAGATTCAGGTATCCTGTAAAATTCTACTCATAATTCAGTATGACATTCTTAAGAATAAAAAAAAGTATAGGGAAGAACAGTAATAAAGTTACAGTATGCAGTAAAAGTAAAGTCACATAACACATTGTGAATTCACACAATTTCCTACTATTTTGTGAGACCTCACCCCAAAATGTACCACTGCAAGTGAAACCTTCAGAATTATCAGATGTTTACTTCTCCGTTATCAAACAATATAATAACAGAAGTATCTTTTTTGATTGCTCCATATTAGGTGGTGAAATTGGACAGGAAATACAATCTTTTGAAGATTGGGAGCATGAAGGAGATGAAGAATGCTATTGGTTTTAAGCTGGACAATCTGCTTTGACTCCAGGGTGTCTGATCTTTTTCTTGCTAGGAAAAAGTTTTGAAAAATTCTTCTGATTATTCCTCATTACATCAAATAAATTTTTGTAGTATTCTCTCACTGAAAAAAAAAATCCGTTGATTTAGTCTGTCTGAAGTTTTCATTTTTTTTTTTTCCTGATGCAGTGGTACATCTACTTAACATTCTCACAGATTCATAGAATAATTTATGTTGGAAGGGATGAGAAGGACAACGGTATGTAATTCCTGTACTTAAATGTGACAGGAAAAGAAATGTAATGCAGCACTACTGCCATAAGACACTAGTCCACACTGGTATTTGACAGGAAAATATATGCAGCAATAGTGCTTGATCTATAATTCAAAAGCTAACAACCAGATTCAGAGGATGTTTGGTGACTAAGTACTAGTATCTTCCTCCTCAGCTTCAACTAACAGATCAGGCCTGTTTGAGAAAATGCGGAATTAATCTGTGTGAATGAGAAGCGAGGCTAGGCTCTTACATACAGATCACCATACATTTTTATAATTATATATAGTTCCTTGCAGTTTGCAACNTTTTTTTTTTTTTGCTTTGGCTCTGTTATGTATAAAGAACAGCTGGGATGCTTGAGGGAAGGAAATCTAATTTGGAGCAAATGGGTTTATGGGTTGCAGCTATATCAAAGGTTTCAGCATTGCCACCAAAAAGGGACTGCACAAGAAGTACAAAAATGTTATCTTATACAGATGAAAAAACTGAAGCTTGGAACATACTAACTAAATAGTCCAACAGTAAAAGATAAATGCAAGAAAATACAATTTGGTTAATATAAATTGTAACAGAAATACAGGCTTTCTGGATTATACAAGAAAAATTAAGGAAATGCTGAAAGAGTCAAGGGTACCCTAAATAACAATAACCCCACCCCCCCCACTAAGCTTCAAAAAGTGTTACTTCTCTAGCTGTCTCCAGAACAAGACTACTTCGCTGCTATAAGGACGCTTCCTTAGAATTAATTTTGTGATTAGTTCTTTAATTTCATATGAGATTGTTAAATGGATATTTACTGCATCAAGGTGGTTTTGTGAACATCTTTGGAAAACAGCCGAGATGGGAAGAGGAGACTGAAAGGAGGCTGAAGTTATTCCTAGAAAAGGGGAGTGAAGAGCCAAGATAGCACAACGGGCAGCTTGGAGAAACTGTAACTGTCAGGGCCCCGATAAGAATGCTTTTCTGCTATAGTACGAGCTCTAAGGTACATTAAAGGCCCAGAGTAACGAAGATGAATTACTGCTTCTCAGGTTTTCAATGGGTAATGAAGAATGAAGATACTCTAATGTTACTTCCAGCACTATTTATGTCCTCGGTTTTAAATTCAAAATCTAAATTAGTTTTAACTAGCACACATATAGAGATGCTATTTCCATGGATGCATCCATACCAACTTCTCCTTGCACCCGTTTCCTGGTGCGCTGAGCAACGTGGAACCCTTCTCTGTGGGTGTTTTGTTCTGCTGTGCCCAGTTTGCACTCATTTTGGTGGACCGTTATTTTTTTGCACAGTCACTTGATGTTTGGAATCTCTTGGCAATTCTTCTAAATCGTGCATTTTGTCTCCTTTTTTGTAGCTCAGGTTAAAGTTTGATAACGAAGTATGTAGCTAGGGTTTTTTTGCTTTTGCGAAAAAGCATGTAATTCAAAACCTGTTGGAAACATTTGAATGAGTGAAATGTAACCTGAAAAATCAAATTGATCCAGCAGATACATTTCAGGCGAGACTGGAGGATTTTATCTTTTCTCTGTTTTCTTTTAGCATTTAAATGTAGACAGTTGCCTTCTTAAATGCAGCTGTTTGTTTTCAAACGCATTAACCTAATTCCGATTGTTGCGAGTCTGTGTGTAGTACTACTAATTTCAGAGAGAGGTGTTCGGCTGGAATTGAGCCGCAGGGAACAGTTATTATTTTCCTGATGTGTAACGAGCCTCTCGGGAGCTGCTCAGCCCCCGCCAGGCCCCGCCGGGAGGAGCGGGCCCGGTAACCCGCACCAGTATTTCTTAGCTTCTCCGTTAGCGCGGAGGCGGGAGCAGGCGGCCGGCGCTCGCTCCCCTGCTCCTGCTGTGCCCCGGCCCCGTTACCAGCGACGAGGGTGACCGATGAGGCTAAGTTCGCCAAGCCGCTGGCTTTAGCCATCTCCTGTTACGGTGACAGCAGCTGTCCCCGGCCGGGATCTCCCCGCCTGGCGGGCCCGCGGCCTGACCGTCAGGCGCTGCCCGGCTCGGGGCAGCCTCGGGCGAAGGACAGCGCTACTCTCGGCGGCTCCGCAGCGAGAGGGACGAGCAGGCGGCGAGGCGGCTCCCGCCTCCCCAGCTCTGTGAGGCGGCCGGCAGGGGAGGGGGGAAAGGAGGAACTGGGCGGCGGGAAGGGGCCGAGCCCCGTAGGGAGGGAGCGCTCGGGCCTCTTCCCCTCCTCTCCCGCCCCCGCCTGGCGCCGCCGCGCTCCCCCGCGGGGATTGGTCGGCTCGGCCCCGGAAGGCGAAGCCGTCACTTCCGCGGAGTCCGCCATCTTGTCAGCAGTTGGCGGAGGCAGCGCCCGGCCCGGCAGCCCGCGCTCTGGTGTGGCGCGGCCGCTCGTCCGCCTCGCAGGCCGCGTGCCGCCGCCCCGCTCTGGGCCCTGAGCCGCCATGGCCAACAACAGCCCCGCCGTCGGCGCCGGGAACTGCCAGGGGCAGCAGGCGGCCCAGCACCAGCCTGGCGCCGTCCCGCCGGCCCAGCAGCAGCTGCAGAGCGGAGCCCCCAAGCCGGCGGCCTCAGGCAAGCAGGGCAACGTGCTGCCGCTGTGGGGGAACGAGAAGACCATGAACCTGAACCCCATGATCCTCACCAACATCCTCTCGTCGCCCTACTTCAAGGTGCAGCTCTACGAGCTTAAGACTTACCACGAAGTGGTGGACGAGATCTACTTCAAGGTGAGCCTGCGGGCCGCGCCCTGGGCGCCGCGGGCTCCTCGGGGCTGTGCTGGCGCCTGTCCCGAGCCTGCCTGTGGCGGGGGTTTTGGAAGGGGGAAGGCTTTGATTGCGGCCTGCGGATTCTTTCTCTTGCCTTCCTGACCCTTATCTTGCGGTAAGGGATGGGAGCACGTNTTTTTTTTTTTTTTTTTTTAATTGCTTAATTGGGGGAATCCAAGGTGCTGCCTGTTCTCTCTTACAGAAGAAGTGTGTTTCGCGTCAGATTTGGAATTACGGAGTTATAAGTTAGTTTTGAAGCGGGCAGCGTGAGGCAGGGTACCGTGGGGATGAAATGGCCGTCTAAGGGCTGGGCTCTCAGTCGGAGAGAGTGGGGAGGGGACCCGATCTGCATGCCGCCTCTAGAGACAAACACTCCCCGCAGCCGAGGAGTTGCCGACACGCCGTGTAACTGTGCAAAAAGTATGGTGGTGGCTGTAGGTGGTTTCAACAGGAGTTTGCATGTGGCCTTCTTGCTCAGTTAGAGGTTAGGATCCCCGTCTCCACACCCAGTCAAAAACTAGTTCATTTTAGTGCTTGTCTTGGCATCAGGTAGGACGTGCTGGGGAGATAACCGAACTGTATCAGTGCACCCATGTCTCAGTTCTTGTTTTGTTAGCAGGATTGAATCAGTTTTGCAGCGAGGCTTCCATCAAGCCAGTCTCCCAGGTAGAGGTATGCATAATTAATGCTCATCAACACAGCCACATTCTTTGTTCTGATAATGAGAGCAAAACTTAGATAACTCAGGCTACTGTCTTCAATCAGCTGTACTTGGTGGAAATTGAGATTTTTTTTCAGGTGAATTGATTCCAGTTGGTAATGTTACTTCGTCAGTGGGTTTCAACATACTTTGGAATATAAAAAAAAAAAAGTAGCCTTTTTGTCTCCTTTAACCAGGGCAAGTCAAGTTACTTAGGGCACTGTAATTGTTAAAAATGACTCCACAGAAGTATATTGAGGTTTTTCACATTGTTTGCACTTACTTTATGAAGACAGTGCTACTATTTTTTCCTCTTAACGACAGCACTTCTCTGCTTGCACGCTGTCACTTGGAGCCGACTACTTAATTCTCCTAATACTTAAAGTAACAGATTGTTGGCAAAGTTTCTCTTGAGTTAATTTACCACTTACTGCATGTAAGATTGAAATAATTCATTCTGACTATCAGAATGGAAAGCAGCAAAGTTTATTTTTGCAAGTGATGGCAAGAGCTGAAAAGTTTATAAAAGAAACATATTTTCAGAAAACTTGAGAGCTTACTGTATTTTACATGGGCCCTTTCAGATGTAGTGAAAAAATACTTGATGTGATTAGTCATCTTATTATTAGTAGAGTTCAGCTGCAGTAGGTCACATAGTTCATTTGATTGTCTCAGTGTTTCATTCCACAAGTGGCTTAATTTTAAATTGGGGAAGAATTTTGACATACCATTAAATATCTGCTTATTAATCCAATGTAAATAAAGTTTCTTCACTGAACTTGTCAGTTATTCTGACTCAAAACTGCATGCTAAATAAAGAGAAAACTCAGCCCCTTACTTACTCATGAGTAATAAATGTGAGGGAGAAGATAACATGGTTAAGGTACTGCATCGATATTCAGAAGATTGGAATTCTGTTCATGTTTGTTAATATTCCTGAAAAATTGTTGGCTTTTTCTTTTGATGAATGCGATATTTACTATAGCAGGTGTATTTTTGAGTGTATTTGACTTTAAGCCACTTATTTTTGTTCCCATTTGAAAAATTTAAGAATGCTGGGTGCTGGATTCTCAGGAAAGATGATCTTAAGTTACATAGGCAACTAGTGATAGGACCATCTTTGAAGATCTGGATTCTGTCTAGATATTTGAATTAATCCACTTGTAGTCCTGGTCTTCTGTTTGAGTTCTGTATCTGCAAAGTAGAAGACTTCCTCTTTCTTTATCCCTGATCTTAGCACCATGTGCGTGTGCTCAACTTCATTTAATCGGTATACTTCCAACAAGTTAAGCGTATGCAGCAGTCTTTGTAGGATTGAAGCTTTAAATACTCTTTTTTGAAATGATTGTTGTTTTCAGGGCTTTGGGATTTTGTGTTGATACCTGTCAAAACCAGCATGTTTATAATGATTGTGGCCAATAAATGTAACTAATAAAAAAAAAAAATGGAAGACTACCATTGTGATAGTGACATACTCGATCCTTTGACTAAAAAATACTTTCTACTTTTTGTGAGAAGCAAAACCATAAATAATCAAAGGATGTGCAGTATTATTTACGTAGTATTTGTGAAACTTCTCCTATGATGCTAATAATACAGGAAGTCATAGTGGATTTTGAATTCTATGGTACTGGNTCAGAATCAGGGAAAAAAACCAACAAACAAACACCACCAAAAAAAAAAAACCCAGCCCCAAAACCAAAACCCAGCAGTTCAGCAACTTCAGCCATTAGTATATCTCTGATTTCATGTGATTATATACATAGTTTTGTTTCATGTATTGTTAAGGAATTTTAATTTGTGAACTACAGTACAACTTGGCCACAAACTCTTATCCCCAATCCAGTGTGACACCTTTTTTGTCTTGCTTTTACTTATGTTTTTAAGTTGACATGTTTAGGAAATACACTTGTTTATTGAGCCAGACATTACTTCTCTGAATTTCACAATTTCAAATGTAGCTTTTATGGTTCTTAGCTTGTTTATGACTCTTATTGTCAAATTTAAGGAAGGGTGTTGGTTAACTATGTTCATGCACTC
Source organism: Himantopus leucocephalus (assembly GCA_003993805.1). Lineage (NCBI taxonomy): Eukaryota > Metazoa > Chordata > Aves > Charadriiformes > Recurvirostridae > Himantopus > Himantopus leucocephalus. Next base: position 1,374,185 of record RSEF01000008.1, on the reverse strand, counting down.
ATCTCTAAATGCATCTCAAAAGATTTGAATTAGGCAAGTTTTACTCATTAGTACTTGGGAAACATTTTATCTAAGAACATCACTGCAGTCTATAAGAAAAAACACTGGCTTTTTAGATTAAAATACTACACTATATAGACATCTTTCTTCTGTCCTAATTGTAGGTGATACTCAAAAGAAATATCTAGCTAAGCTCACTGCATAAATGAGATTTATCAATATGAGACTGTAGATTTTGACTTCTGTAACTGTCATCAGCAGGTATCACTAAACTTGTTAGAGACAGTTTAAATAAAGGGAGTTGTTTAGTTACTGTAGAAAATAGCAATGATGGGGTTTAATCATAAAGTATTTGAAAGTACATGGAGTATAGAATAAGCATGGATGCTTGCTTTGGTGTGTGGGTTGGGTTTTTTTTGGTAAAACTGCATCCATGATTTTGGCTTTAATTTCTTAACATGGTAATTAAAAAAGCCAAATGCTTTGCTTTAATGACAAAGCAGACTTCATCTTCAATTTGGTAGGAGGAGACAAGTGATTCAAGATTGATTTAGGATATCCATTGTTTAAATTAGGTTTGTGTAGGCAGCTAAACATTATGGAGGTTGTAACTGTCATTTTCTTTCTTTCTCCCCACCTCCCCCCATCCTTTCAGGTTACTCATGTTGAACCATGGGAAAAGGGGAGCAGAAAAACAGCAGGCCAGACAGGGATGTGTGGAGGGGTAAGTAGAAGTACGTGCCTTCTTGAATTTTTCTGTCTGGTAAATAAATTTCCCAAACACAGCTAAAACTTGCTTATATGTTGGCTCTGTCCCTAGATGTAAAGGCATTTATTACAAAGAGTTGATGTATTCCCCTTGCTTCCAGAGCTGTAGATGCAAGTAGTGTTACTTTTCCCACATAGCTCTGTTTGTAGATTTAGAGTTTATCCTGTGTTAGTTCTCATATTCTTTTGTAGATTTGGGATAATGTTTTTGTGACTTCCTGCGTTGTCACCTAACTTGTTTTCTTTTGAAAGGTGCGTGGTGTTGGAACTGGAGGAATTGTGTCTACGGCCTTTTGCCTGCTCTACAAATTATTTACACTGAAACTCACTCGTAAGCAAGTGATGGGCCTTATAACTCATACAGACTCTCCATATATTAGGGCTCTCGGATTTATGTATATTAGGTAAGTATCAATACAATCAACTAATGACTAATTTAATATACAGAAAGCTGTATTAAAATTTTACATTCTTTTTGTACTTAAAGGTACACACAGCCACCTACAGATCTATGGGACTGGTTTGAATCCTTTCTTGATGATGAAGAGGTATGTCGGCGAGGGTAATAATTTGTTTTCTTTTGTTTCTTTTCATGTTACTACTTTAGGTTTAAACACTGATAAGGTTTTCTGTAGCTTTAATGTTTCAATGTTATGTTCTTGTAATTTCATTAATTAGTGCAGAAAACAGGTCTGAGCTGGGATCTGGGTCAGTTTTCTTAGATTTCAAACATTTAACAGAATTTTCCATTGGTTAGGACGTTACTGTGTCAAATATTACAAAGCCATGTGAAACAGGTCTGTTAAATCAGAATACAGACAGCGGGCTGTGTAAGCATGGCTTCTCCATGGTTTTTAGAAAAATAATTCTTTTTAAACAAGGTGTAGTAAGTCCTGAGAGTGCTAAATTTGTATTTTGCATTTATTATTGGGACAGGGGGAATTGGTGCTTACATACAAGAGCGGGAAGTATATAGCAGAAACCAACATTCATCTTGAAAAATATTACCAAAAATCTCTGTGGTTATTAGTCATGTCCTGGAATAACTAAACCCAGGATTTCTTCAGAGGAGAGACAACCCACCTAATCACTGCATAAGGTGGTGTTGTTTCTAGTAACCTTAGTATCTTTGCTAACGGGGCAAAAAAATGTGAGTTGCTAACTGGAGTTCAGTAAAAAGGCTGCCTTATTATGCAGTCAGATAGGAGAATACCTTTGGTACCATAGTCCTGATTTACTGTCTGGTGAAATGGAATAGGAGCTGGTGGGTGAGGTTCTCGGTCTATGAAGTTGAATACAGTCTGCTACATACTGTTGCAATTTGTATTTATTGAGCAGGTCTTAAATTACATCCTAGATTTAAGAATTGGAACAGGAAGGATCACTTGCCCTCTCCAGTGTGACAGTAGGCATCTACTTCAAGAAATGTCAACTGTTGTAGTTGCGAATGATGTCCAAATACCTGTATTAAAAATAGTGTTAATATCTGTATCTGACTGCAATGCAGTGTATTTATTTTAAACAGCTTCTTTCATGTTAAGTGTCAAAAACACTGTGCAAAGGAATCAGCTGTTATTTCAGGTAAACCCGTGTTATTGTATATTTGTAACAAAAATCAAAACAAATTTAAATCCTGATTGCATTGCTGTGATATCCTCCTTCTCCCCCAGGTGGTGCTAGTAAATATGAACTCTTCTCTGCAGTGTTGCGTTGTAACTTAGGAGGAGGATTGGGGTGGCTTCATTTTGAGGGTCCCACAAACAACTTGATTCCCCGGACAATAAACGATCACAGGTGCAATTCATTGCGCAGGTCTTAACTGGTTCATCATTCAAAGCACCTTTTTTAGTTAATATATTTCAAGTTCTTGCAGATAATGGTTATCAGCATATATTTGTTTATTGTTGTTTAAAATCTCCCAATGTATTTTTGGAATTAGTGTTTCTTTCCCAGCTGCTTTCAGTAGCTTTGTGTTATGTAGGAAAAAGTGCTTGGGGCTGCTTGTCTAAAGTTTCTTACCAGTCCTGGTCAAGAGCTCAATAGGATGAAGCAAATCTCTCTATATACGGAATGATTTAAACCTACAGGATTTTTTTTTTCTCCAGTTCTTAAATATGTGGAAGCAGTTCCATCTTTTGTCATGCTGCTGTGAAAAACTTCCCAGGATACAGTTACTTTTCAAAATGCTTCTTGTGTTTATTTTGTTTAACTGTACATACTCTCCAGGTGCTACGTTTAACTCCTTTTTTTCTTCTTTAGATCTCTGCAGCGATTATATTTGGAAAAACTGTATATCTGAACACTTAAATGTGTGTGAGTGCAAGCAGTTTTACATTTAGATTTTCTCTTCCTGTTTAGATAACAAATCTCACTTTCCTTGTGTGCTTGCACTATAGGTTTGGGACTGACAATAGCTGACTAACATGTCCTGAGCTGTGAGAGGGCATAGCAAGAAGGCCTTCATGCGGTAATGACCCTTTTCAGAGACAATGGTCATCATGGATTATGCGTTTCCAATTATTTGTTCATTTATTTATTTTTTTACATATTTCTAAATTAGAAACCTCACTGCTTCATGGCAGTTGGTTTGCTATTGCTTCCAATTCTGTTAGGATGCCATTTTGTACTAGAGGTTTTTCTATGATCATTTTTAGATAGGCAATGATGTAGTTCTTAAGTGATTTAGGCCACAGGGTTGGGTATGATGGTGCGCAGTTGTACATCCACAAAATGGAGTGTTAAATGTAGTTTGAGAGGACTTCTCAACTTCGTGGCATTTATATAAAATACAAGATCATACCATATAACCAGACTGTGTAAGGGGATTTCACGTTAATCTCTTCATCGACAGTCCCTTACCATCCAGATGGCTGCAGGATTAGTATGTGCCTGCATGCATATGTATTAAGTCCTATTCCCTATCTGTAACATACTGCCAAATCCAAAGGGTGCAGTGTCAGTTTTTCTAAGGAAATATGTTAGAATATGAGACAAGTAAACTTTCATAATCATGAGACTTCAAGAGGGCAGTAATGTAGCAGCATTTTTTTTGCAAATCAGTAAAGAATATTTTTGACCATCAGGATATTTTTTGCTTGTATTTTGTAGGACCTGGATGTGAAGGCAGGTGGGGGTTGTGTTATGACCATCGGGGAGATGCTTCGTTCCTTCCTCACTAAGCTTGAATGGTTTTCCACGTTGTTTCCAAGAATTCCTGTGCCAGTCCAGAAAGCCATTGACCAGCAAATTAAAAGCAGACCTAGAAAAATCAAGAAAGATGGCAAGGAGGGAATGGAAGAAATAGACCGGCATGCGGAACGTAGACGTTCAAGGTCATATATGCGTTATTTTGAAAATGAATGTTAAAAGCTTAGTAGTGAGCCACTTACTACCATAAACGTGTTGTCTTTTCACTGAGATAGGTTTTAAGGCAACAGGCAAAACAGGTTATGGATGCTAATGGATTAAAAGAATAAGATTATATTTGGTATTTAAGGTTAAATATAGACTGTGTACATAAAATATAAATTGGAAAGTAAAGAGGGTCCCTTAACTTTAAAAGGCTGTGTTTCATATTGAGTATCTTTTATTTTAAAAGGTCTCCAAGGCGATCCATCAGTCCCAGGAGGTCTCCCAGAAGATCCAGAAGCAGAAGTCATCATCGGGAAGGCCATGGATCATCTAGTTTTGATAGAGAACTAGAAAGAGAAAGAGAACGGCAGAGATTGGAACGTGAAGCTAAGGAGAGAGAAAAAGAAAGGCGGAGATCGCGAAGTACTGATCGCACACTAGAACGGAGGCGAAGCAGAAGCAGGGACAGATACAGAAGCCGTAGTCGAAGTCGTGACAGGAAAGCAGATAGAAGAGACAGGGACAGAGAGCGAGAGAAAGAAAATGAACGCAGCCGGAAAAAAGAGAGAGATTATGATAAGGAAAGAGGTAGCGAGAGGGAAAAAGATCGATCTAGAGAAAGATCAAAAGAAAGGAAAAGTAAGGGTGATGTAGAAGAGAGAAGACACAAAGATGACAAGGATGACAAGAAACACCGGGATGACAAGAGGGATTCCAAAAAAGAGAGAAAACATAGTAGAAGTCGAAGCCGGGAAAGAAAGCATAGGAGTAGGAGCCGAAGTAAGAATACAGGTAAGCGCAGCAGAAGCAGGAGCAAAGAGAAATCAAGTAAACATAAAAATGAAAGTAAAGAGAAGTCAAATAAACGAAGTAGAAGCAGAAGCAGAGGAAGAACAGATAGTGTGGAGAAGTCCAGAAAACGAGACCAGAGTCCCAGCAAAGAAAAATCTAGAAAGCGTAGCAGAAGCAAAGAACGTTCCCACAAACACGATCACAGCGATAGTAAGGACCATTCGGACAAACACGATCGTCGAAGGAGCCAAAGTACGGAACGAGAGAGCCAAGAAAAGCAACATAAAAACAAAGATGAGACTGTGTGAACTCTTTCAGAAGTGGATCACATTGAATCCTATAAATGTTTGATTAAATCCTGCTTATTTTTTCTTAAAGTTGAGATTGTGCAGTAGTTGATGAGCACTCTTCTCCAACCTCCCTCTAGGCTGCAGATTGTCATTTCCTATTTTGGGTAGGGAAGTGCCTTTGTAAACCCATTCAATGCATTGACGGTTTCAAACCATTTGTTTAGTTTAATTCGTAATGCAGAGATTGTTCTTGCATTTTTATTGTTCAGATGTTTCTGAAATGTACAGTCTGTACATATGTCCTGAAAATGTTTTAATTCCTTTGGCACGGTTGCCATGTTGGTTAAATTTGTATGAGGCAATAAACTGCCACTAATTCTACTTTCCTTTTGTAGATGTGGAATTATGGTTTGTATCCTGAAGTTAGCATGGCTGTGCTCTACATAATATAGTATGGCTTTTAGGGATGGATCTTGAATGTGTATTATAGCTGAGATATTTATGTGCATACAACGTACATTGAGGGCTGCACATCTAGAACTAACATTTATGTCCACTGTACCTGCTGTTTTTTCAAAAGCTTAAAATGTATTATGTTGTTGATCACCACTAGTGTTAAATTGAGAGCGGACTTTCAAGGAGATAGTGGTTTTGATGCAAAGGTTTAGATTATGTTGGGGCTTGTTTAGTAATTCTTTAGAAAGGCTACCTCAAGCGGACACTGTAGAGGTTGACGGATGAGTACCGTAGCCATCTATGCATCTTATTTGTTTGGAAAAAAAAATAATAACAATCCATGTAAGCTTCCATATTTTTTTTAAAACACAATTGATCCATTTGTGGTCTTTTGATATTTTTAACCAGCAGCTGCACTCTGTCATTTATGATAATACTGGGCTAATAAAGGCATTTAAGATGGGAAGAGGGAGGTAGGAAGAAGAAAATTATTACAAAGGATTTCAGTTTCAAGCTTCCAAAGCATTTTTATAAGTGTAAGCATTTAAAATAAGAATTACCCGATAGTGTCCTTTTTTAAATCATATTTTCTACAAATAGTAAGGATTGCAGTTTGTGCTGAACATTTCATCTGGCAGATTTTTTTTTAACAGGTTGTTAGAAGCAAAAACCAAAATGCATTATAGAAAAAAAATCATACCATTAAAGTCCAAGTCTATTTGATAGATTATTCTGATGACTTGTATACTAAGTGAGGAGAACCATCTGGAATAAACTCTCAATTAATTCCTTTGTATTGGGTGTCAGCTTTTCCCTGCATGTTCATTGCCAGTTGAAGAGTGTTTGGGTTCCTCTTCCTCCGCATTTCGTTTTCAGACTAAGTGATGCTTTGTATGAATAAGGGATTTTATGTAGTAAGTACTTTATAAGGAAGATGTAGCCAACAAAGAAATGCAGCAGCCCAAAACCAGGAAGAACATTAAATGTGACTCATACATGATCATGAAGACTTGAAGGTAGAAATAAATTGTATTTGTGCCTTTTTTGCTTCTGTGTGATGCAGGTAATCTAGATGTGATATTTAAATATGAGGATTTTTTTTTTAAACCTCCAGGAGAAAACTGTGCTTGAATTTCTAACAATACACTTCATTCCATAGTATTCAAAGAAGCAAAAATAACAAACTCAATTTTTTTTCTTCCCTGGTCTTACTTTCTGAATTGTTAGTCTTTACTTTGTCACAGTGAGCCTTAGTATTCGAAATCTTTTAATACTGAGGTTGTTCAGATATTGTCTGCTTATATTTTTATCTGATTTTAAATCTGACCTGGAAACAAAGCTTAAGCTTCAACAAGTTAATTCCATTGCAGTGTAAAACTCAAATACTGAGCTCTTACTTGGTATGAGAGGAGAAAAACTGTATTGGCCATTTAAGAAATACCCTGGCTAGTAGATTATTGGAACTGCCTTTGCAGCCTGCCAGGGGATTGTGTGGATTCTGTTGAAACAACGAGGACAACTTTAATTTACTTTATTTGCTGCTAGAAGACTTCTTTTGGCCTTGTTAGTTTTTAACCTTCAGCCTATGAGTTTCTGAAATACACATTCTTGGGCAGAGAGGCCACAAGGTCTGTCAGGGAAAATGGATCACTGATTTCCAAGTGTTCCTTTAGGGCTCCTCCTCCTCTGCTGTTGTTGGGAAATACAGTGAAAGAATGGTTTATTTGCAGGCAAAATCCAGATATTTGAGAAACAATCTTTGACCTGAAAGTGGAGAGAGCCGCCTTATTACAATGAAGATAGTGACCATTTTGACGCTTTGCTTATGCAAAGACCAGCCTGTGCCAGTATCTCCTACAAGTGCAGTAACTTGAGGGCTTTGCATTTATTTTTCAATAAATAGTCCTTTCTGACTTTTGGATTTAATTTGATCCATATTATGTTCTTGAGCTAGCAGTGTAATGGATAGCACAATATTCATGACTGATCAAGACACATGAAAACAATTTAAACCAAGACACCCGTCTTTGGTTATCATTGGGATGTGGTATCTTGCAGCTCTTTGGTTTGGATCCAGGAACTCTCAATTCCTTTTTTTCTTTCTGGTGCCATTTTATTTCATGTGAGTGTCCTTGAAATCAGAAGGAACAGATCCACAGAACTACAAAGCAGCTCTGATCAGAAATGGTAAGATCGGTGGAGTTTCCAGTGCTGACAGGTCTGATGCAGTTGCTAGCAGTACAGCTGCAGCGGGCATTTGGCTTGGAGTCATTAGAAGAAAACTTCTGCCAATTTTAGTTGGAGGTATTGTGAGAGTTTTCCCAGGAGGTATGGTTGCAGACCTTCTGTCTGACAGAGCCTGGGCAGTTATTTTTCAGTTCTTGGGGTAAAAGCACAACAACCCAAGCACTATGAACCTGAAGTTTCCACGGTGTCCATAGTCATTCCTCTTGAAGCCTAATCTGTCTTTGAAATTTCCTGTGGCTCCAACAACAAGTACTTATCTGGACTAATAATACTAATTTGAGAAACACACCTCTACTTTGTTTTTNTTCCTCTTGAAGCCTAATCTGTCTTTGAAATTTCCTGTGGCTCCCACAACAAGTACTTATCTGGACCAATAATACTAATTTGAGAAACACACCTCTACTTTGTTTTCACTCTTGAAGATACTACTCAATTAGTTGAACAATATTACAGACCTTAAGAAGTAGCAAACTGGCATTCTTTTATTTTGAGGCAGGGTCAAGGCTTTGACCCCAGAGATTCACATTCACCTACTGCCACATAACTGCAGGTAATTAGTACAAAAGGACTTGTATGTATCCAATTTTTAAACATAATAGGAGTGGTATTTTGATTGTCTATCTGTATTGAAAAAGGTGACGAATGGCAGGGCAATTTATCTGATCGCGTTGTGGGGTAGTTGGTACAGTATGCATACCCATGGTTTTTATACTTCCATTTGTATGTTGATGAAGAAACATGAATGAGCTCATACTTTTCGTATTTACAGTTGAATATTACTGTACTGACTCAAAGACAGGATATCTTAAGGGGAACCTGGAAGAAATAGATGACTTCTACTGGCTTTGGTAGATGCTTGAGCCCTTTCTGCACTGCTATGAAGTTCACATAACTTTACATATAGGAGACATCCACCAGCTGTTAAGCAGGCTAAACCAGTATTTAAATGCCACTTGGAGGTTTTGCAATGTAGTTTTTGTATCTCCCTTTCTCTTTTCTTTTTTTTTTCCCCCCTCTTTCCCAACAATAGTTGGATGTACGAGAACACTTCTTAAATCTCAGCAATTTTGGGGTCAAATCTGAAACCAACTGAAAGATAGATTTTGCCAATTTACCAGACTGAAAACAGCTTAATTTTTGAGCTATTACTTCTGTGTCAAATACAATTATGAATAATTTGTATTTGGAATAATACGAACAAATTTTTTTTTGCAAGTGTTCATCTGTGTAACTGCTACTAATATATCTTTAAAATTATTCCTTCAATTGAAATTTTTTATTAAATAAGCATTAATTAAGGCATCTATCATAAAATAACCAAGGTGTTTTTAATCACGTAATTTGTTAGTATAAGTGATTTCACAAATACTGTTCTGAAAGCATTCATTTTACTTAGCATACCTATATGCCGTCTATCTCTGGGTCTTCAAGATCAATGTTCTTGATTCTCAAGTTTTTCTTCTTTTAAGAGGTTTGTAGGTTTGGGTTGGTTTTGGGTGGGTTTTGGTTTGTTTGTGTGTGGGTTGGGGTTTTTTTTGTTTTTTGGTTTTTTTATATTTGGGGGGTTATTTGGTTTTTTTTTCTTCATGAAGACCAGAGCTCCATACTAGTAAATAGTATAGAAACTACATCTATGAAAACACTACATCTAATCATCCTTCCCTGTGATCTTAAAACAAGTCAGCGTGACCCCCCCAAAAAAAGCATTTGCCTCAATCTGCAGAGAACCTGAAACTAATCCTGACTAAAGTTTTTTAAGCATCTCTGTGAGTGCCAGTGATGTTTCACATATCAGCAGTGTCTAGTTGTGTTGCTTTTCCTCCCTGTTTTGGTAAATTGTCTACATCTTCTAACTACTTTTTTGGAGCTGAATCAATGTAGTTTTTCTTGGAATCTTCAGCTTTTTTTTTTCCTTTTTTTGACAGACATGCAAATAATATGTTCTATCACAATTACATTTCTTGTTTTCAATCATGAAAATGAGAGGAGCTGATGAAAATAGTACTACAGCATTGTCAAGATTGTAGTGTGCAATTTTGAGATGTCAATGTCTGCCAAGAGGAATGGAGAAAAAATACACCAACAGTTTATAATTGCTTAAAATACATTAGAGTTACTGTTAGAGCATGGAAATATCAGAATTGTTTATATGAAAACAAGAAAGCTGTGGCTTGAATTTGATTTTAAGAAAAATTGATTGCTTTAGACATCTGAAAATCAAGTTAATAGCCATCTGGTTAAACACTTAGGCTTTGGTGACAGTGTTTGACAATGATGACTGCAAAGAAAAAATACTTAAATAAACTCCTCAGGAAGAAAGTTGTGAACGATACTTATTTTTACATTCTTACTTTTTTTTCCAAATTAAATGAGAAATAAAACCAACTTTTTATTAAGTAATACAGGGCAGTTTTAAATGTTTCCTAAAGAAAGACTTGTTTGACAGTGAATAAGTGCAGATCACATTTTAAGGTGCAACATGTAATTCTTGGGCCATATAAAATCAATGTATTGAAGCGTGAGATTCCCATGAGATTATTTTGTGCAAATGATCAGAAGCAGTGACTGAGATATCCAGTACAACTGTGTCCTGTGAAGAAAGGAAACTTTCAGAATGCATGGTGTCTATTTTTATAAGCTGAAAATAGTGTTAAAAACCCTGTTGCCTTTGGTAACCTTTATACGTAAGCTTCTGAAGACTGTTTTTGTAAGAAATCTTTGAGTAATTGTTTTTATTTATACATAGAACCTTTTAACTTGAACTTGGTTTTCTATGTTGGCTGAAAAAGAAACCACTGTGTAGTACAAGAAAAGGTTCTGCCTTTTCTGAAAAATGGGAAATTAAAATTTTAGTAATAACTGTCAGCTCTTCATTAGCCATGAAGCAAAACAAGTCAGCTGATGTGAAGAGGACACTACGTTTACCCTTGTGAGTCAGCTCTCAAAATTGTAAAGGAAGAAACTCTTTTTGAAATTTGAATTAAAATGAAATAGCCTTAGAATACTTGATTTAGCCTCAAGCTACTTCTGAGTACACCTAAACAGCTGCTTTTTTTTTTTTTTAAGGAGTTAAGTTTCACTCTTTTAATCTTTATTTCAGCTTTTACTATTTCATTGATACATTAGGTCTAGAACACACCTACTGATTAATAACTGTCTTTAAAGAGCTTTTAAAACTGATTGCTCTACAGAGAAAATTACAGTTCAAGATTACAGAAATCTATCATCTGTTCATCTATCATCTGTTTTCAGCTGCATTTTAAAAATGATCAGTTGGGGCTCAAATTTGATGTCCTGGATTAGATCTCAGATATGGCTAGCTGTTCAGCGTCCCTCCTCCTGGTCCTCAAGCAGCTGTGACTGTTGCAGTTAAGCACAGATGTCATCTTTCCAGCTTCAGGGAAAGAAAGACTGAGAAGAGCATTTAGGGAGAATGATGTTAACAACAACCTCAACATCCAGGATAGCTGTAGGAGAACAGCAAGAAAGAGGATGTGATCAACCTTGGGGAAAAAAAAGTCAGCAGTGACCTTGTGCCATCCTTTTGAGACAAGGACAGTAAATAGTCCAGAACACCAGTACTTTGGTTGGAGAATGAGCAATTTTAGCTAGCAGAGAAAGTAAATGAGTGCTGAAGAGTATCTTGATTTGTTTGGATTTTGACGGCTTTTCTGGGGGACTACAGGACAGCATTAGAAAATACTTAATGAAGTGAAAGAGGGTTTTATTGTACATGGAGGAGAGGAGAAGTCAGTATTGATAGTAGGAGTAGACAACATAAGGTTTCTGAGGTAAATATGATGGATTTTAACAAACCAGTTATAGTTAGGATATACAGGACTAATGAAGCTTATCCCTCCAATCCCAAAGATTTAAGCAGCAGGAAAAGTTTGAATAATACATCCTAATCTGAATTATGACTCATAACTTACCTCCTTATCTGAACCAGAATTTTCATCTAGATATGTTGTTCTGCATTGCTCTTTCCTCTATAAATCACTATAACAGAAATCAGAAATTAAGAGTTTCAGTCATGGAAGAGCAACTGCCTTGAGAAATGTTTGTTCAGTGGCTGCTTTTGAAGTTGTTTCTAGCAGTTTACATAAGCAAATAAAGCACAAGAATATCCTGTTGAAACCCCCAAAAGAAATAAGCGTAGGTTGAGGTAAGCCACACTTTTTAAACTTTTTTCTTCAAATAAAAATCAGAAGTGCAACCAAGTTTAATTTGTAATGGGTGGGATATGGCAAGGCTATAATAGATAAGCCTGACTTTTATTATGTGCTATCAGATAAATAGTAAAAGTTTATGTGTAGAATGTGTAGAAAAAACTGTAGAATGCATGATGGTATACAGGACACAATATAGGTAAGATTTTTTTTTTTTAATTATAAGATGGGGGGATGAGATAAACCTGCATAACATTGACACAGGCCTTGACTAGCAAATATAATTTGCAAATATTATTTGCATCTTATTTGGAGTTACATGATGCTAATGTGTTTTACAAACATAATGGATTTGGAATGAATGTACTGTGTGCTCTTACCCATTCCAACAGAGCTTCCAGAACAGGTTACTGAAATGACATGAAACAGTAGTATAAATGTTAGGTGTCAGGTTGTAAGCCAGAAAAACATTAGTAGTCTGTAGAATGTAGTCCATGCTATACAACTGTGCAATCCCATCAGATAGCAGTAGTTTTATAATGGATTAAATTTATGCCCTGGGAAAGGAATCCCAAGGAAATTACTACCCCTTTAAACAATTTTTACTTTAAAAATATGCTTAGGAGTGGTTCATCGAAGTTCTTGATTTGTTTCTTTATTCAGAAACAATAATTCTATAAACCAAATTAGAAAACAAAACAATTAAAACTCATTTATTTGCTTCTGTATTCTAACCATTACTAACCTCCCAGGTGAAAATTAACTTCTCTGTATTCACCAGGTTATGGGTGATCCAGTTAAGAGGCACCTGTGTAGATAAGTATGCCCCATCCCAAAATGCTCCTGTGGTGTTCCCATCACAGATATTGCAAGATAGCACCCATAAAGTTTACTCTGGAGTCAACACTAGAATTGAAAAGTTCTATTCTGTGCCACCTTTACTCACATAGCTTCGGATTACATTTTAACCATCTAGCATGCATGGACCAAAATACATCGTTCAAATAAATTTAAGTTTTACCTGAATATATTTTCTTAGGACAAAATGTAAGCTTCGTCCCCTTATCAGTAATTGGAGATACTACCACTGTGTAGACATCCCCACAAGGTATCTCAGTGATATCGCAGTGACTTAGACCTGAGCTAGGGCTACAGGTGAAATTGCCTTTTGAGCCATGTAAATCAGTATTGTAGTTTATCGTTTCATCAGAAGCTCGCCAGTGTACCCTGATACCATTATTGCCGAGTCTATATAGCTTCACCCCAGAAGGGCAGCAAGCACCTAATAAAATAAGAAACATTAATAAGCAAATTCTGTGAACCACAATACATTATAAATTCCTGAAGTGCATTTTAAACCAGATGATATGATTACTATCACACTAGATACCAGCATTTCAATGAGAAATTATTACTTCACAGACAGCCAAAATAATTCTTGAACTGAACTAGGGAAGAAAATGTTCTATCAGACTCATGTTTTGGAGCCGGAATTCCGCCACTGTTTTACATGTTGGAATATTTTTGTTTTCTCCTGATTATGGAGGCCCAGAATCCTTTTGTGGTCTCTAAAATTAAATTATGCCATAGCATAATTTAAATTAAAAAATTGGTTCTGGAGCAATGTTATCAGAACTTCTTTATATGGCCACCTGATGGCTGTTACAAGAACAGGGTCTAAATGATATGTGAAAATAATCCAAAGTGCATTTATTTAAGAGAGGGAACTGCAAGTGTATTAACTATGTATTGAATTTCAGCTGCAGTATTTGTATGAGAGGAACACTATACAAAGTAAGTTGTATATTGACTCTTTTTCTTCCAAATTGCATTTACAATTTACATACTGGAAGAATATCCTTGATATGTGCAACTGGATGTCAAACCCGTTTCACTGATTGCTTTCAGAGATACTGTATAGTTGGTGCCACATGTGATGCATCCCAGGAGACAGTAGTTTTGAAGAGTGTGACACTTTGCCTGTCCTTTTGGAGACTCCAGTGTTGTTACATATGTCTGTGCACCCATCCCAACAGACCAGCTGATATTTGTTACAGACTGCGTCACTTGAGTTAGTATCAGGTCATTAGGGCAACAAGGAGCTTAGAAAAGAACAAAAAATAGAGAAATAAATTCTGTTTTGTTTTTGGAAAATGGAAGGTATTTTAGGGGTTGCAACTAGAATAGTACATGATCAAGAGCAAAGGAATGAAGACGTGCATACTTTTCAGGCAAACGTTAGCATGCTGAAAAAAACTTGACTACTCTGGCAAGCTTCTAATAAACAGAATGTCAATATAATATCAATTTGTCTATAACAGTGAGTTATAACCCTGGAATTATTATAAGATGATTGTTCACCAGGATACCAAAAATTACTAAAATTTGTCATTAGAATATCAGGGTCCATCTCTACCCCTCAAGTCATATAGCTCAGCTGTCTCTGTTTAAACACTCTTACTCTACAACGTAAAATGATTGCAGGCAAACTACCTGTTAAAAATAGATCCTTGTGTACATTAACCTCTGAACTGTGCCTGGGGATTGTCTGGGTCAGTGGCACAGGACAAAACTCTGCTAGCAAATTAATAGCAGGAATGGTGGGTAGCATGTGCGTTAATCTTTTCTTCACACTATTTGTTGACATGGACATCACCACATTGCCGCTCCCAGTAATATTAAAAGTTAAAATGCTGACAACAAGTTATGCATTACATTAGTGGATTATGTTTTTATATTTTAGTCAGCTGTGCCAGACAATAATTGGTTGCACTAAGGCTTCTCAGAGGCAAGTGCCAAGTGATCCTTGCTTCTCACACACACAAAGATGCATACATGTTTAAGCAGAGGACATCCAGTATGCACCAATAGGTAGTATAATATGNTAAAAAAAAAAAAAGACAAAAGCATATAAAGAGACATAGACCTATTTTAGTATTATGCTGCTAAATAATCCCACTATATACAATTCCCGCATACCTGTCTCTAAAGGGACACTGTAACTTGGTAAGCTCTGTCCTGCTGGTGATCTTGCTATAGCACTAACAGAGAAAGCAGATCCACAGGGAAGATTAATTAGGGTACAGGACCTTCCAGAGCTTGTGCAATGCCAAAGTCCAGCCTCTCCTCTGGCAGTGACAATATATGTAGCTTCTTTGTTGTTAGATTGCCAGTGCACGCTGATTACAGAAAGAGCCTCCTTTGAGATATTTTTAATTTCAGGACTGCAGGGTGCTGAAATATTTCATATTAACAGTATTTAAACAGATTGTTTATGCATACTATGTAAGTTACATGTGAAAATTAAATTCCAGTTAGAACTGACAAACTACTTTAGAAAAGTATGCGGTCCTTAAATGTTTACTTCTGGTGAGCATTTAAAGCTTGTGACAGAACTGACAACATAAGGATTCTGCATACAAAACCAGAGGTGAATTGTAAATCTGATTTTCAAAAACTTGGAGCTATCAGAAGCTTTCAATCCAAATGTTTTTAGGTCCCCGCTTACAGTATATTTTTAAAGACTTCCAGTATTTTACTTTTTTTAAAATTTTTTATCAGTTACAGTAACTTAGCACTCCAGTAATGCTTTTCATCCATGANCATGACTGCAGTGTCTAACCGCTTATTTCTTATGCTAAAGGACAATAAGAACGGTCGTAGTACCTGTTGCCACGTGCTTAGATGCACACGACGTGTTGCTGCCCCTGGCCTCGCTGAAAGAATAAACCGTGATGCTATAGCGGGTGTCGCACTGGAGATCCGACAAGGTGCAGGCGGCGGCGGTGTCGTTGCAGAGCACCGCGCCGCTCCAGCCGACCGCTCGGGTTTGGTACATTTCAGCACCGCGGACAGGAGCCCAGGTGACCCGCACGGTGTCGCTCGACACCACCGCCGCCCTGAAGTCGCTGGGGCAACAAGGTGCTGGGAACAGACAAGGCAAACGGGAACTTGAAGGTGAACTGAAAACTGGCACCCTCCGTGGCTTAAATCTCCAAAGGTGACCGATACTATGCAAATAATCCCGTTAATTCCAGACACTTCTTGCATTAATTCAGTACCCCACCTTCCAAATCAACAGAGCACGTTCTAAGGTAAGATATAGGAATTGCGTATATCCTTGATTTAAAATTTCAAAGCGTCTGGAAGTTTAATAACTCTAATGATGTTCTTCACAATTTCCCATTGAACTAATTTTTTTTTCATTTTCCAAATATGAAAACTCTCTATGAGGAAGTTTAAGACTTTGGTACACCCTTCCTAAGGCAACAGAAAAAACCACAGGACTAGACTTCAAATGTTATGCCAGGACTGGGTGTTATCAGAATCATAGAATGCTTAGAGTTGGAAGGGACCTTAAAGATCCTAGATCATCCAGCTCCAACTCCCCTGCCATGGGCAGGGACACCTCCCACTAGACCA
>RSEF01000008.1:1323535-1357590 GCA_003993805.1 Himantopus leucocephalus | reverse complement strand
TCCAACAGGTCCATGTACTTCTTACGTTGGGGGCTCCAGAGCTGGACGCAGTACTCCAAGTGGAGTATATTCATATGTCTTTACCTGATATTTGTGAATCGTTAAACTATTTTCAAGTTTGTAAGCATGTTGTTGCACTTGACTATGCAAATTAAATTCAACTGCAATGTGAAGTGGTTCTTTTTCCCTGCCAAACTGTGTGTGTTTTGCTCAAAAATTGAATAAAAATAGACGTTTAAGCCATTATCTTCCAATAAAAATGTCCAATCAGCTGTACCATAAACACAGTTAAAGGATCCAAACTGAATTTGCAAGAATACATTGCTACTTACCAGTAGTGTAATTGAATACATCACCTAAAGGACTCTGCCCTGCCTTGTTATATGCAAAGACACTAATGAAATAAGTGAAGCCACAGTCCGACTGGAAGTGGCATTGAGTATGTGATGTGTTGCAGTGCACTTCCAAGCCATCATCACTCTTCACAAAAGCCACATAATAATGACCAAAATTGACGCTAGACCAGGATACCAACAAGCGGCCAGGTTCATCCTCTTCAATTGATACATTTACCGGTGCACAAGGAACTGAAAAAAAAAAATTAAAAAAAGAAAGAAAAAAAAGAATTGTAATCAGAATATTTTTATTGAAGTTATACTTTTGGGGAATAAAGGAAAATCAGGAATATATAAAATTATTCTACTCAGCTTGAACAGTTTTTCTGTCTTGTTCACAAAACAGCAACTTATCTGCCTTTACAGAGGGTGCTACTTAGATTTAGACGAAAAGCGAGTATGCTTTTTACAGAACAAGATAGATGCTACCTTCACATTCTACAGAAAAGAGATCTGCTTTAGGAGCCCCTGTGAACTAAATCACTGGTAGCAGCCAGTATTTTAAAAGGAACTGGCACAATCTGTGCTCAAAATAGTAGCTTTGGATGATAATCAGAATACTGGCTTTATAGCAGTTGGCATCCAAAGCCTTTATGTGAAAATCCTTTATATATTGGCACGAAACTCACTGGCTGTGTTTGAATAGAGCTGTCCTTTGCCCAGGTTTCCTTTCTGGTGGCATCCCAAAACGTCACATTAAACTGCAAACTTCATGGCTTTTGCTTAAATAACATTTACTTTCTTTCTAGTTCAAAAAGTTTAGCTTGCTGCTATTAGTATGAATATACATGATCTAGCTGAAGCAATGTTGGCTGAGAAGATTACAGCCCATAGTTTAAAAGTTTTCTCTTGCTTAAGGCTCTCTCATCCCGTTAGGTCCACCTCGGAGTTGCTCAGATGGATGATCTCCAACCCATATCAATGAGAAGTCAAAATGAGGCAGGTTACATCGAATAACTAAATCAATAATGTTGTGTCTTTAAGGTAGCACATAATAACAAAAACGCTTTAGGTTTTGCTTACATGGGCAGGTAATCTAACAAGTCAAGAAGCAATATACTCTGACATGGCAGTGGTGCTAAGGAGGTGAAACGAGCAACCTTTTGTCCTGACAAAGTTGCTACCTGAGAATGGTCTGTGACAGTATCTTACTTTAGTCTAGTGGTGCTACTTTAGCTGAATGTGGTTCTGTTGACCTCTTTTCTAACTAACAACTAGATTTAGCCTAGAACGGTTCTCAGCCTAGGGCCAGTCCTTAATGTTACTTCCTCGTAGATTTCTCCCAATCTAATTGTGACAGACCTGACACAGGAGGACAGATTCCTTACATTAATTTTACACTCAGAAAATTGACTTTAGAACAGGTGTTTCTTGTGAGAGGAAGATGCAGGCTTACTGGTTCACCCAACAATATGTACACCATTGCAAGTTCTTCTCACAGAAATATGATGATAGTTTAGGCTATTCACAAAATAGAAAGGTATATGGCGCAGTTCATGCACGAAGGTCAGAAGTAGAAATAACTATTTGAGAATCACTTGTGAATTGTAATGGACTAATTTACATTTTAAATTAAAGAAATATATGTTGAAATGCCATAAGCTATATAAGGATCAATGATACATACTAGTTTTTAAGCTTACTGCATGGGTAGGTTTACTGGGTCCAGCATCATTGTATGCTGTGACAGAAACATAATATTCAGAGCCGCACTGGAGTGATGGCACCATGCAGGAGGCAGAAGATGTGTTACACTTCAGTTTCAAGAGTCCACTGGAGGCTGTCACACTGTAAGTTAGAGCTCCTTCTGTTGGCATCCAAGAAACAATAGCTCTTAAAGCACCACTCTTAAAAGCTACTTGAACATCCTCTGGTGCCTTAGGACCTACGGTATAACACATAAATACAACTTAGCATATGGCCTACAGACATGATCTTTTTCATAAGTTGCAAACTGAATAGGATTTTTGTGGGGCAGAGCTTACCCTCGTTCATATTAAAGTGACAATTTTTTGAAGAAATACTTATGGTTGTGCACCATCACAAAGCTTTCTGTTGAAACTCCTTGCCTTCTTTGATTATTTGCTTCTCACAGTTAGAAAAATCCTCAAATCAGTCTAAGTTTGTGTAATCCTTACTGAGGCCTGTCCTAGGTACGACTTCAGTGGTAGTTAATAGTATCTTTGCCTCAGTAATATTCATTAAACATAGCCATGTCATCTGAGCTTTCATGAACGTTGAGATGGGGTAAAAATTACATGATCTGAAAAGCTACCCAATGTATCTTTGAAAAACAACACAATCACACATAGACATATTTTTAATGCTTACTTGGTTTCAGAAAAGAAAATTTCTTACTTGTTCTTTGGTTATACGTGAAATCATCTCCAGGGATCCCATTGACATTCCAGGCATATGCCTTGATGGTATAGAGAGTTCCTGGGTCTAGATTTGTAAATATCAAGGAGGTATTGGTGGTGTTCTCCTTCAGCATTCTGCCTAAACCATCTGATCTCATGAGGAACACAGAGAATCCAGCTGCCATATACACAGCTTTCCAGCTCACTGCAATGGAGTCACAACTTGGAGAACTAACAGAAAGAATTGGAGCAGCCAGGACTGTTGAGAAAGAACACCAGTTAAGCTTTTGGTTTTTCAGTAATACTGTTTGAAAGGGCCAAATTTGAAATGAATACGCAGAAACAACAATCACCAAACTCTGAGAGAAAAATTCAGTGACAACAAAAATGGAAAAATAAATTAATGCAAGACTGACAGCATAAATATGGAAACTGATTTGCTGCATCCATTATGGTATTACAGGGTTTGTAAAATGAATGTAACTCATACATGAAGTATGAAAGGTTGAGTGCATAGCAGAATGAAAATCACCAACAAGATACTGCATTTCCTGTCTTCCGTTGACTTATTTTATACTTTTAGTTGTTTCTTCGTTTCTTCCATTCCCTCATTATGTCTTTTGTTAAAATAAAATACATATATTAATAAAATTCTAGTAAAACTTCCTATTAATCATTTAACTTACACTACTGTCATAAAGTAAACCATTAATTTAGACTCCTGTCCCGGTCGTTAAGTCAGATGGTCGAATTCTAGTCCTTAAAAACTGAAAGGAGAATGTGATCAATACAATTCAAAATACAAGATTATAATAATTCAGCAGCAGTACATGCCTGGGCCATACTGTTTATTTTCTGTTCAAATATATTAAAAAAAAAAGGATGCTTGGATGCATGCTTTATATTATAATAGCATTACAGAATTTGAAATAAGAATTTGAAAGTCCACCTGTTTTTGCTTTTCTGAAAGGTGAAGGCTGGCTTTTTCCTCCTGAATTTACAGATCTGACAGTGATTCTGTACAAGGTGGCAGGTTTCAGTCCCGTCACTGTGCCTGGAGAATTTGTAACTACAGTTTCAATGAAGAAATCTCCATCTTGTGCAGTCAGCAGATAACTAGTAGCCCCAGGTACTGCTCTCCATTCCACTGTGATACTGTTGCTAAGTTTTGAATAAGCTTGGTCAATAACAGGTATGTCTGGAGCTAAAACAGAAATAATGATAGACATACTGAAGTTGGGAAACTCAGCCCTGTGAAACGCTTAAGTGCTCTGAACATTTCACAAAGACAAAATGTAGGACAAATGGCCTACACTTTCTATGAATCTTTAAAATTTAAGTTAAATGAAGTTTACATGACCATCAATAACATACACAGAGTCTTGAGATATTCTAGACCAACTTTGATCTTTCAATAAAAATATTCTAGTACCCTTGAAATCACTATTGAAAGTTACCAGTGCGACCTAGGTTGCACTGAGAGGTCTCTTTTTTGTCTTGTTCTATAGCCAATGAACTACACTGGATGTTTATAGAAAGCAATATACAAAGCAATATAGACAAAGATGATGTTTATACAGTCTGACATAGGATGCTGAATCTTAGGCACTTCCACATCAGAGAAACATATAATTAGTTTGGAAGGGACCATGGAAAGTCATCTTATCCAATGCCCTGCTCAGAGCAGATATACTTAGATATACAATAAAATGACACATCAAATATTGCAATTAAATGCTTTTTTATTGTGCTATGCTGCAGACCATTCAAAAAGAGCTCTTATGTTACTGCTCTTGCATACTGCAGTCACAAAAGTAACTACAGAGGCTGTATTTCTTAACCATAAGTAATTTATGTCCAGTAATCAAGATTTTCAGACTAGAATCAGCATATGTAAAGCAAGTCCATAAACTGCAAGGCTGCAAAAGACTCACTAGAAGAGGAAAAAAGATAAAATGAAGGTGTATCCCACCTCAAATTAAGAAAATGAATGAAAAAGTATTTGGGACGAAAGTATGAGCCTTGAGGCAAACTTATTTATAGCAAGGCAGCTAACTGGGGATTTCAGAGACCCTAGCAAGTATTATACGTGGCTACACAACTCCTGAGCATTATGTTTACTCTCTTAGTCTCAAGCGTTTTCATATTCAGCTGTAGTCAGACACCCTCTCTTGCCACATTTGTAAAAATGGTAACATATTCTATATGAACACGCCTACGGAACACTTGCAGGTGTGTCTTTCACGATCTTTGAGCAAGCTACAGCACTATGATTTTTTTCCTTTTAAAATATTGTCTTTAGTAACAATTCATAAAAATTTCTGTGCAGGAAGTCCTGATGCAAGTCTAAGGGAGTTGCTTGCCTAGCAGTCAAGTAGAGAATATATAGCACACAATTTATATCAGAAATAAATTACAGAACATTAATCATTAATATCTGTTCTCCCATAACTAAGCTAGTAATAGAAGTTTTTTTACACTTATCAGGATAAACAGGACTGCTTTTTTATTTTCTTTTTTTATTGTAATAATTACTTTTATAAGAAACTAATTATACTGGAAAAATGATGGCTATTTCTAAAAATTATTAAATTATTTTAAAACAGAATATCAACAGAATATTTTTTCAATTACATTTCAGTGATAAAATAAAAAAGCACTTCCATTTATGTAGATTCTTCTTCAATATCCATCAATGACTTACATGATGCAAGTCCTTTTGTGAATTAAACAAAAATACCGTGTATCAGTACTGAAAAATGTATATAGCTTCACATCTGCATTTGTAATGAAAGGGTAGGCGATTTGGAAAGCTGCAGTCTGAGCAACCGGTGCATGGCAGGTCAGGGAAACATATATATGGAAAAAAAAAAAGCAGAGCGGAAAATGAGCTTATCATGCTAATAGCGAACTCAGTAGGAGACCAGCAAAAGGCTTCAACAGGAGTGGCAGCTATTCCCTACCGGTACAATAAAACAACAAGGATAAAATTCCAGTCCTACAGAGGTCAATGGAAATTATACTTCCCAAAGTTTCTCTTACTAACCTGTTGACTGCATAATCTGTGTTTCTGCAAGAATAATTCCATTCTTGTCAATGGCTTCTGCTTGTATAGCATAAATAGTATTGGGAATTAATGGAGTTAGGGTTCCTTTAAGTGTAACATCACTAAAATGAGCCAGTAATGAATGGCCTACAGTATTCACAGCTGTAGCTGTGACTCTGTAAGAATAGGCTCCTGAAAACTTGGGCCATCTGAGATAAATGCTTCGTGATGTGACATCGTATATAGACATAGAGAAACCTAAAAAAAAAAACCAAACCATTATCACAAACCCATTTCAGTCATTCCTGAATTTAGTCAAGGCTTGACAAGAAGATTGTTCAGTGCCTTATCGAGCATCTATGTAACCTAATTTTCAGATGATAGGCATACCACTGGAGTGCTATTTTCCTCATTCACTTTTATAATCCATTAATTACTGTAATAACTGCTGTTTGCTCTCACAATATCATGTTGTGATGATGGCTATTTTTCTTAAAACCCCCATATGCTGTAGTCTAATTATTTTTAAAAATACTGGGTATAATCCATATGTGAATATAAAACCAGTATCAACAGTATTCCACACATGAATAGGATCAAATGCTTGTTTTGCAAATCATGAAAAAAATATGCTACAGTAAGTGTCCAGATACTGCAACAACATGTCTGCAACAATTAACCATCTAAAAGATTCTTGACAGTGCAGTACATATGCAGGAACGTGTACTACCACCAGAGAATGAATGAATTCTGAGAGCATTTCTTGTAATCTTGCATTCCTTGTATTTTAAACTAGTCAGTATTCACATTTAAGGCAATAGGAGCTGTAAGCAGAAAACACGAGATTGAAGAAAGTATAAAATGTTGTAAAACATTGGAAATATTTACACTTAGGAGATCATGTGTTTTGGGGTTATTTTTGGCTGTGTGTGGGTTTTTTTTTTTTTTTNAGATACAACAACAAATTGGGTGCAAATATGGGACAGTTTGGATCCTATTTGTAACACAGTTATGTAGGTAATGAACAGCACGATTTGTTCAGCTGAGTGTTCTCCCTGGTTCACGCTGGTGTCAAGGTGAATCTTTGTGTGAATGTCCAACAGAGTTGGGACTCCTAAAAATGAGGTTTAAAATGTATAAAGATACCAGCATAGTTTTTTTTTAAAGCTGAATCAAACTTGAAAACAATCTTTCTTTATAAAGCTGCGAGAACTTACAGAATGTTTTATTAGAAATCACACATACGTGTTGTCTTCAGACCCACTGAAAAATAAGCAGGCAAAACCAAAATACTATTTTGAAGATTTACCTGTGTTAGCTGAAAAGATCTGAAAAGGAAGATGTAAAAAAATTAGAAATACAAAGTTAAATATTTTATTTGGAAAATTAAAAAACTAATAATGTTAGTAACAACGACAACAACAACTTAAAGTACTATATTTTTCAACACATTTTACTGATGTGATGTATTTGCTCAGATTCTTTTAGCACGGAAAGTTTATGCAACCAGTGAGATTTGGTACAGGCATGCAGATTGTATTACTTCTTCATTTTCCTCTCTGAATTTACCTATTGATCCAGTTTTCAGTTGCTGACAGACTTTGAAAAACCTTGGGTCCTAATATACTATTTTATTTTCCAGTCATTTGTAAACACCGCAAAAGTGTAACGGTAACAAAATACGAACGCAGAAGTGGGTGTCAGGTAGTCTCTATCCTAACTTCTAGTTTACTTCTGCAAAGAGCGCGATATCATTCTTGAAAACAGTTTGAAAGCAAACGAGTTAGTGGCACTCACCATTTCTATGCAGCTGAAAAGCACTCCGACAAATATTAATGATTTACTTTCTGCACCGTGCATCTTGTCAGCACTTTGTTCCAGCCTTCACACGGGGGGGGGTCGCGCTCAGGCCGACGCCTGCGGTGACCAGCAATATTTTGCAGCGGTGCTGCGGGTCACCGTAGGTTTAACCCCCTGGGACGAGAGGAGGTGGAGGTCGCGTTAGGCTGGGCCCTCCTCCCTGCTGGACCGCGGCCCACCAGCCCTTTCCCAAAGCCGTGCTGAAAGGAGTCCCACAGCACTGAACTTTTAGGCAGGTGGGTGGTGAGTTGTTTTCTTTTTTCTCCCCCTTCTGTCACAGGGTGCAGTTTCTGTGTGGCTTACACGAGATTCATTAAATAATTAAGCCCAATGTAAATTCAAAATTTGCCGTTCAGCTTATTAGCTGCTGCTATCTTTGTCCACTTACAAGGATCTTCTTTTTTTTCTGTCAGGAATGCTGCCCTGGTCGTGCTGCCCTGTGAATGGAACACGGCCGTCCCGGCTGGGAAACACTCTTCCTCAGGCTTCGCGTTGCGGAAAGACAAACTTTCCTCTCGTTTCTTCGCATTCGTACCAGCTGCTGGTTCCCCTTTGACAACACGGCTTTACGCCTTCGGACTGTAACTTCTGACAGACCGTTTTAGGCGTCAGGCAACGGTACCTTCCTATGAACCGACAGCGCTGTCTTCGGCGGCTGACGCGAACGTTAACAGGGAACCTGGCGGCCGTTTTTATGAGGGAGCCACGGCGGCGAGGGCAGTTTTACACCCGGAGGGGACCCGGGACCACGGCAGCTTTCGCGGAGGCTCCTCTCCCCGGCCGGGCCGTCCCCCGGCTGCTCCCCGCACCGCACAAGGAGCCCGCCTCGGGGCTCGGGTAGGCGGCTCCCGCCGTCCCGGTCTCACCTTCTGACGAGCAAGCGGACGCTTCTTCCTCAGGAGACGAGCCCCGGTAACCGGGGCGGGAATTTCAGACCACATCATGGTAGGGAAAGGGGCCCCTGCGGCTGGCACGGCTCCTGAGGGGCCGGCACGGCTGGCGGGAGCCCGCCCCGCCCCGCCCCGCGAGCAAGCACCGCGCCCCGCCGCCGCCGCCCCGCTCCGCCCGCCGCCTGTGAAGAGGGCGCGGCGGGGCCGGGCCGCGGAGCGGAAGGGAGCGGCGCGGCGGCGGGGCTAGCGAGCAAGATGGCGCCGGCGGTGCGGGGGCTGAAGAGCTTAGTGTGGCAGAGTGAGTGCGGGGTTTCGCTCCGCGCCCCCTTCCCACCGCCCCCGGGGCTGGGAGCGGCCTGGGGCCGCTCGGTGGGCGGCGGCGCGGGCCGGCCGGCCGGCCGGGAGCGTTCGTCGCTGCCTGCCCGTAGCCCGGCGCGTTGGGGTCGGGGGTCCCTTGGCCGCCGAGAGTGGGGCCGGGGCCCTTCCTGGCGCGGCTGGAGGCGCATTAGGAGCCGCGCTGCGTGGCGGGGCTGAGGCGGGCGGCCGAGCCTGCCGCGGGCGGCGGGAGAGCCGGTCTGGGCCCGGGCGTCTCTGTGGGGAGCCCGGTGTGCGGCGGAGGCTGAAGGTGGTTGCTCTTCCCCGGCTGTCTCGGCTCGTCGGGGTGGCGGGAAGCAGCCGCCCCGGCTTGCGGCGGTGCCGCGGGTGCCTGCAGTAATAGCACCTGGATGGAAACGTTTTTGCCTTATTCCGAGATGAGGGTGAGCTGTACAGGCTATACCCAGCCATGCCAGCTCTTGAAGAGGTTAAGCTGAAGTCAGCTCTTCAAGGACTTCCCTGTTGCTTCTGAAGTGGCAGTTTTGGAGAGTGCTCCCAGCCTCAGGTGGGGCTCTCTGGTTGTCTGGCATGAAGCGGCACTGCCAGCTTTATGTTGGGCTTCACGGTTTTCAGAAGAAAAAGCGCAAGGTGTCCCCAGGTACTTTCATAAATAAACTGCAGGTTTTTATGGCCGTGTTCAGGAACAGGTTCTACCGGTGTTTGGTACAGAAAATGAAGTTGTAAGTGCTCCATCTCTTAGTGGAGTAGAAGGGCGGATAGTATTTCAGGTACTATGAGACCTTTGGGGAAAGGCATTTAGTAGCCACCTCACGCCGGATTTAATTGTACTGAGGTTGTGACTCCATGAGCAGCTCAGCCAGCCCAGTGACTCTCTGTCCCTGAAATGGGAAGGTCCTGCTGCCTTCTCATCTGCGTTCTCCTCCTCTGCTCCCACCTTCAAGCTCCAGTCTGTGTCACTGGAAGAGAAAGTAGGAAAAAAAGGAAGAAAGAAAAGCAGACTGTTCCTGTAGCGTTTGGGCCTCTATTGCTGATGTCTGTACCCTGCTTCCCTGAGTTAGATACCTTTGTTTATAACTTCACCTGTAGAAATCCCTACTTCTGCTTCTTTGCTTGTCCTGTCTTGCTCTGTTAAGTCACTTGTGCCTTTGACAGTAAAGCAATTGATTTGTCCTGAGGTGTTTTGTAGAAGACTTGGACTTTACAGAATCACAGACTAGTAGGGGTTGAAAGGGGCCTCTGGAGATCATCTCATCCAACCCCCCTGCCAAAGCAGGTTCACCTAGAGCAAGTTGCACAGGATTGCATCCAGGTGGGTTTTGAATATCTCCAGAGAAGACTCCAGAACCTCTCTGGGCAGCCTGTTCCAGTGCTCTGTCACCCTCAAAGTAACAAAGTTTTTCCTCATGTTCAGATGGAATTTCCTGTGTTCCAGTTTGTGCCTGTTCCCTCTTGTCCTGTTACTGGGCACCACTGGAAAGAGTCTGGCCCTGTCCTCTTGACACCTACTCTTCAGATATTTATCAGCATTAATGAGATCCCTTCTCAGTCTTCTCCAGGCTAAACAGACCCAGGTCTGTTGGCTTTTCCTCATAAGAGAAGATGCTTCATTCCCTTGATCATCTTTGTAGGCCTCTGCTGGACCCTCTCCGGTAGTTCTTTGTTTTTCTTGAACTGGGGAGCCCAGAATTGGACATAGTACTCCAGCTGTGGGCTCACCAGGGCAGAGCAGAGGGGGAGGATGACCTTCTTCGACCTGCTGGTCATGGTCCTGGTTGATGCAACCCAGGATACCATTGGCTTTCTAGGCCACCAGGGCACATTGCTGCCTTGTGGTCGGCTTGTCCACCAGGACTCCCGGGTCCTTCTCCACAGAGCTGCTTTCCAGGAGGTCAACCCCTAACCTGGACTGGTGCATGGGTTTATTCCTCCCTAGGTGCAGGACCCTACGCTTGTCCTTGTTGAACTTCATTAGGTTCCTCTCTGCCCAACTCTCCAGCCTGTCCAGGTCTCACTGAATGGCGACACAGCCTTCTGGTGTGTCAGCCACTTCTCCCAGTTTGTATCATCATCAAACCTGCTGAGGGTACGCTCTGTCCCCTCACCCAGGTCATTGATGAATCTGTTGAACAAGACTGGACCCAGCACTGACCCCTGGGGAACACTGCTAGCTACAGGCCTCCAACTAGACTCTGCGCCGCTGATCACAACCCTCTGAGCTCTGCCATTCAGCCAGTTCTCAACCCACACTTCCTAAACTTACCTATGAGAATATTGTGGGAGACAGTGTTAAAAGCCTTGCTGAAGTAGAGGTAGACAACATCCACTGCTCTCCCCTCATCTACCTGGCCAGTCTTGCCATCATAGAAATCTGTCAGTTTGGTCAAGCATAGTAGACTCAAAAGGAGGCAACCTGATCCAAGTGGTAGTGTGTCATCAGGATTTATAATCAGACTTTTGAAAACGGCATTGCTAGTGTGGACAAGACCATGAGGAAGAAAGATTAGAGGGATGGTGAAGCAGTGTGAATAATAAAACATTTATATTGCAAACTTTGTAAAAAGGAAGCTTCTTCTGAAAAGAATGCTTTGTTAGATAACTAGTTACTCTTGTCTTTCTAAGACTAGAACAATGAAAATTGATGAAGTAAGTTTTAGACACACTCTGACACTTTGTTCAAGGCCATGAACTGCTGCTTTCTAATGTTTCAGCAAACTTGGGTTTTTTAGGGCTGGTTTGTATGAAAATAATGTTTCAGTGCCGTTGATGCTTCATGTAGCAGCTGGTTGTCAGTGTGTATCTTATTCCTGTGCTGCGAATAGGCAAAGAAGTTGTATCTGTGTTGTGTGTACAAAGAGTGTTGAACCTGTGTTCTGGTATGGTGCTGTTAAAAACCCTTCTTTCCATTGTGATATCCCTTTTTGTAAAGTGCAATTTTAGGCTGAATCTGTGCAGAAGTGTAGGAAAAAGTTACTTCACCAAAGTTTGTTGTCAGTTAACTTCACAGTTATGAGGATGGGGGAAGCTACCTGTGTTTAGAAGGCAGTAATTGCTGTGGATAAAATTATAAAATTAAGTATATGCTGCATCTGTGTGTGTATCTGTAAATAAGGTTGTTTCCACAAGGAATTCTGTCTTTTTTTTTTCAACTTTAAAATGTGTTCTAGACTTGTATAATAAGGCTCTAGCCTAGCCATAGATATCTATATTAATTTTTAAAAATGATTTAGCGATTTTGCAACTTTATTTTCCAGAACACTGCTTACAGTGAAAGTCCTCCTTACTGTTTTAGTCCTTTCTTCAGGAAGTGCTTTATAAATGGGTCATTAACTTTGCCAAGGTGTGGTTTGCTTTTTTTTGTTTGTTTGTTTTTACTCACAGGGATTTAGCAGTCTGCTGTTCCATCGGGGTTGTGTGTAGTTCTTATCTGGGTCGGGAAGTAAAAGTAGAAGAAAAAATGCCTTAAACTAATTGAATGTATCCAAAGAAGACAAAATTAGATAAGGTAGTTAGGATGCATGGTTGGTATGAAACTTGTGAGAAGAAAATGAAAGCTTAGACAAAAATGAAGCACTATTCATACCTGGGTTTATGATTGTTTTTGGTGCATTCAGAATGCTTACTGGAGACAAATGAGGTGATTTTTGAGAGCCTGTAAGCCAGTGTAGGTCAGTTATTTGGTTAAAGCAGCTGCAGGTTGAGGACAAAACAAATAGCAGTTGGAGTGTTGCAAGGGCAAGTACATTGTATCTGGTACAATAATAGCTTGGAAGAGAGTATGTTTTCTGATGGGAGAAAGCTGATTTCTATTTTTAATTACAGAACTTAAATTTGAGACACAACTGGACTATGCATTTGTATGTTTTGGTTTATTTTATAGGCAAGTAAGTTAAAGTATTGTAGAAAAAATATATTTAAGATTTTGGACATGGCTCTCAGGTGCTCAATTTATTAAAAAGAACTCTGTAACGCTAAGGACTAATTCCTTGGTAAGAGTGTTCTCAGAAAATATGGAGGTTAATTAAATTTTCATGAGGCTAAAGGTTTGTTCTTACAAACCTTGTGTACAAACCTAGAAAAATATATGTAACAAATACACAGTATACAAGTGACAGTAAAAAATGTGCCTGTATTACACCCTGGATTCGGGTATTACCAGTAAATACATGTTGGTAGCAGCTATGGAGTGATGAGCATTCTGCAATTTTATGTAGAGTATATCCGAAGAAGTCACAGGAGTCTCTAGACCAGGCTAAGCGGACCTAGAACATGTTAAAAACTGTGGATTGTATATAACTGGAAGGATGTTGAATTGGAAGCAACCCAGAGGGCAAGTTAAAGCAATGAGAATGGATTTCAGGAGTTGTATAAGCAGAAAAGGATTCAGGAGAACTGGGCTTGAGTTCTATTGTTTAGCAGCCTAAACAAAATACACCAATTGCATCCCTCTTGAAACATTTGCTTTTTATTTAAATAGCTTTTAGACCAGTGTTTTTGTCAGTTTATTAGATGAAGCGGAGTGTAAGGTTTTTAAGTTGCTGTGAAGAATGTCAACGCTGCAAAAAGTAACTTGAGCATATTGGAAAGCTAAAGCATAAAGTACTTAACTTTCAAAAGAAACTTCTTGTATTAGTGTGAAAGAGTCGGTGTATGACGTCTTTGTAAAATAAAACTATGAGAAGCATGAAGCGTGACAACTTAGGAGTGTTGCATGCTATGCAGTGTTAAGAGTTGTGAAACTGAAATGCAATGAAGGCTGAATGAGCAGGTAGGCTGCTCAGCTGAAGTAACTGCTGAGTTCTGAGGCGCTGGAAGGTGGGGATAGAGATGGAGTACGTTGCAATAGGGTCATATCAAAGGGACTTGGACATAAGTTGATATATTAATATTTATAAATACTGAAGAAATAAGTGTACTTTTTGTTGTATGTGTACCTGCTATTCTGAAACTTCTTACAGTTCTTTCACTTGGCAGTAATCACAAAACGTGTGCCGAATTTGAGGCTTCTGTTTCTATTACTTTCATTTTTTTCATTTGGGGAAAAAGGTCCAGCTATTTTAATAGCGGTAGTCATCAGCTTAATCTGAAATTTTGTTCTCTGGGAGAAGAGAACAGAATAATCAGACCTCTTTTTCCTATGTTTATAAATACCAGGTTTTATGCACTTCCCAAAATCTTCTGACTTTTAATTAATACATACCACTGCTGTGAGATCAAATCTGCATTAGCCTGATGACACCACTCCTGAAAGTTGCAACTCACAGTTCTGGTGATCTTTAAAACCTGTGGGTTGTAACTAGATGCTGACTTATTCCTGAGTCCTGTACGAGGTTTTTAATTGACACTTCTCCCAAAGTTGTCATAGCAGGAAAAGATAAAGAATACCTTATTTAAGATAACTTTCAATTCCTGAAAGAACTGTTTTTTTCTTAGGCTTATTCTGGAATTCTAGAGAAAGAAAAAGGATAGCTGAAGTTAACATATATTTTAAAATAGGTCTGTTTGTGGATGTGTTCATCCAGCTGCCTTATCTTAAAGAGTAGCTTAAATTTTTTGCAGGTACGCAATCCATTTAGTGGAAGAATTCACTAAAAAAACAGAAATGAAGTGAAATATTTACAGGCTTGTGATCATTCAGACTGATTTTTATGGAGCTGTTTAATACTGGAAAAATGAAAAAATTTAGCTACACCTTTCTGAGACAGGCAGGAACAGTTTGTGGTCAAGAATTCTGTGGAGGCATTTATCAGTGGGTTGGTTTTTTCTTCCTCCCTTTTCAGGTCTCTAAATATATGAGTCTAAATGGGTGAATTATTTTTTTAGTAACAATTTGATTCCTCTAACTGGTAAACTCTCTATCTCTGTTTCTTCTTACAGAGCTAAAATCATCAGTATTTGATGACTGCAGGAAAGAGGATGAATGGAAGGTATGGTTTTGTTATAATTTTTGTAAGAATGTTAAAATCATTTGAAGAAGTAATTTGTATCACTGAGTATCATTTAATGGCTTTCACTTTCACTTAAAATTGTTTTCTATCCAAGTAGTGTATTTCAATTCTGTTAACTCAGATCTCTATAATACATAATGAAAAATCTAAGGGCTAGCATAGTAAGAGCAAATGGTTAGTTGTCTCAATTATTTTTGAAGTTTTTTTAAAAAATTAGAAACTGTTTCTGTTTATCTTCACTTTTCTTTTGAAAGACTTATACTTCATTAATTTCAAAAATTATACTTCTGTGTGATACATGTGGAGCAGGATTCAGCAGTACGATACCTGTTAGAGCTGCTTAAGCTGTAAAACAGTTAGAATAAGTACAGATACATTTAAGAAGACCATGGGGTAAATTAGGCAGGAGTTCAAAAGACTTGTGTTAAAGTGAAAGTTTTTAAATACTTTCTAGTAGGAGTAGTGGGGACAAGTTACTTATTTAAGATGGAGCTCTGAAATCTGGTATGTAGGGGGCTGCCTTCTGATGCTATTTGAGATTAATTTCCCACTGCAAAGTTGCTAGACGCAGATGATGAAAAGGTACAGAGTAATAAAGTAGATTTCAGCTTCAAATTTCCATGGCAAGTTAAGGAAATAACATGGGTTTACTATAGCTGATTAGTTTATCTAAATACCTGTGTTGTGTTTTTTTTAAATATATTTAGATAATTCTTTTAGATGATTACACTACTAAATTACTGTCACTGTGCTGCAAAATGACTGATCTACTGGCAGAGGGTATCACAGGTAAGCATAATTCTTTTTAATATACAGATGGCAATATCCTGATAAGAAAAAGGGAAAGAATAAAATTGTTGGTACCCTTGCAAGAAATTGTCTTAATTTGGTTGATGAAGACAAGCAGCTATGGCATATTAGACTAGCAGACTTTCTGGCTTGTACAGTAATTACCCACTTGTGATTTTTTTTTTTTAAATGAAAAATCAAATATTTCCCTGCCTAGAAGCTAAAACTTTTTTTATTTTAATCTTTTTGCTAAAAATTGCTGTAAGGTTTTTTTGGTGCTTCTTGTTGGGTTTTTTTGCGTTTTTGTTTGTTTGTTTTGGGGTTGTTTACTTGCTTTGCAGAGTTTTTTTGGGGGGTGGGTGTTTGTTTGCTAGTGTCCAGGATGGGGTAAATGAGAAAAT
Organism: Himantopus leucocephalus; assembly: GCA_003993805.1. Lineage (NCBI taxonomy): Eukaryota > Metazoa > Chordata > Aves > Charadriiformes > Recurvirostridae > Himantopus > Himantopus leucocephalus. Next base: position 1,341,568 of record RSEF01000008.1, on the reverse strand, counting down.
TATCTGTCACAGAGTGATTTTTAAGGATATAATTTGTCAGTTGATGTTAAGGGAAAACAAGCTCAGTAAAGAATTAAGCAAATCTTAGTAAAATGTACAAAACTAGGCAAATTGCTTTCTGCATTTTTTCCTAATGTGTTCTGTAAATCAGTAATATCTGCTGCTTTGAATTAATTTAGGCTCTTGAACAGTAGAGTTAGGATACAAGCGTGGGAAACTTTAGTACTGAAAACAAAATGAGAACAGGAGATAGTAAACTGATGAGAGGTGTTTGCGAGCAAGTGGATGTGATAGAGGCAAGAATTTGAATTTCAGTTCTATGTTGTGCAGATATGTTTGAGCCTCTTCTCAAAACAAGAGAGCTTTCCATAATTTAAAAAAAACAACCCCAACAAACAAACTGCAACAAATACTCAAACCAAAATTACATCAGTGATTAATTTAACTAGAATAAACCCATAAGCAACATTAACAATAATTAGATTGTCACTTTTCCAAACAATTTGGGAGTAGTTTCTAGTGGAGTGGAATCTCTCATCTGCTGGAATGTCTCTCATGTTCCTTGATGTTTGCCACTGTCAAAAATGAATAATGGATGGGTTGTGATAGATCTCAGTTATGTAGTATGCCTGTTTAGATAAAACTTTGGGGTTTTATATGTATTCTAAAAAGTATTTTCTCTCTAGTAAATCTTATGGGCTTTTTCCCCTACAACTTAAAAAGATATTTTTCCTATCATAAAACACTTTTCAAAGTAGCTTTTTTATGATTGACCTGTCTGTAATGTTTATTTGTGTATCATCCTGCCTGTTTTTGAAATTGAAGTGAATACACAAAATGTAAATGATCTAGTTCTTAATTAGCTTTAGGTTTAGATTTTTAGAAACACTTGTGTAAGAGAGCAGTATTTAGACTTAGTTATTTTTCCACAATTGACAAGACTTTTCTTATTGCAACTATTCAGTATAACATGATTCTTCTGGAAGTATAATAGCAAAGCTGTATACGTTTCACTTTTGGAGTGTATTTTTAATCATAATAAGTTCTACTTACCTTTTGTGAGAAAATTTCAGTGAGCATGTACCCTGTTCATCAATAAGAAACCTTTTATTTTTAGTGAGTACACTACTGAGAAGAACCTGTCTTTCCACATCCAAATATCTGACATTACTTACCTTCTTTGTTCCTCTCCCTTGAAATTACTGAGCAACATGAACCGTTCTGCATTCTCAAGCTAGTGTACTGCAACACTATATAGTAATGGCTTTATTAAACAGAGAAAACCAAGAGTTGAGTGAAGTTGATTTGTTGAAAATGTCTAATTTGTGCCTGCAATTATATTGAAACAGAATAAGTGTACAGGAAATAGGCAAACAAAGGACAGAAGAGGCTATAGTCCAAAATGATGCCCTGCGTAGTTTCACTCTCCCTCTCCTTCGATATGCTGCAAAAAGAACAATTATACTGAGGCAGTTCTCTTGCAAGATGTTTCATGCTGGCCCCCATAGTTTGAGCATGTTTGTATTGTCATATCTTTCTGTGTGAGGGCAAAGCTATTGCTTGTGTAGAAAAACTTAGTCCTACAAATGTAATTGATACTAGACTGAGGGTTGAAGAAGTCACATGGTAACTTGCTGTATTTAAAATCATAAATAAAAAGTCAAGGCTCTCTTGGCAGAAGATAGGTTCTTGCCACTAATTTTGTGGACAACTTGATTGGTGTTATTTTATTTTTATCACTTCTATACTAAAATATGTATGGTGCTTTCCTTAAAGATGCATGAAGCTCTTAATTATAAAAATGTAATATTTCTTACTTTATAGTGGTGGAGAACGTATATAAAAACCGTGAGCCTGTCCCCCACATGAAAGCAATATATTTCATAACTCCCACCAAAAAGGTTAGTATTTGAAAGAAAGCATAGCAAGATCTTTCAGACTGAAAAAGCAATCTTATTTTAAAATATTTATTTACTGTGTGCAACTATGCAGTACTTAACTTTTAAATTTTGTGTGATGCTTCATTTTCCATAATGAAAAGGCAATGCAGCGTCACCATAGAGTATGTTGCAAATGTTTACCTTTTGATCAACAGAGGCACTGTTTCATTGCCTGCCTATTAGTAACCTCACTGAAAGAGTTGTTGTGTCAAATAATGATGCAAAACATTGAACAATAGAATTCAAAGTAATGGCTCTAATAAGAGATTACTGTTGCTTTCTAAAAATTCTTGAGAGAATAAATCTCAGCACTGTTATAGGTGGAAAATGATGCAAATATCCTCCTTTGTTTGCTGCTTAAAGTGATCTTGGTGCATGACTGACCTTCTGTAATTGTTTGTTATTCTTGGTCTGGAATTAAAAATCTTCTACTGAAGTGTTTTCTTTTCTTATATGTTGATTTCAGTATTCCTAAGCGGGACTAGGTAATTAACAGGGCAGGAGGAGAGGAGGGAGAAGCTTTGTCTGGTATGTAAAGAAAGGCAAAAACACTGTAATAACATTTTTCCTTATTTTTCCTACCCCCATAAGTCTGTAGATGGACTTATTGACGACTTCATCACTAAATCATCCAGCAGATACAAAGCAGCATATGTGTATTTCACTGACTGTAAGTAAGCTTTTGTGTCATACTTTGGTAACTTTATATATGTAAATAAGTAAGCTTCTCAACTTTCTTTCCTGTAGTTTAGTACATGTAAATTTTGGGTCCTGTTTCTTGAGAGATGATTTGAGACGCAAGTAATTACACATATTTGGTTTGCCACAACGTGGTCACTGTGCCATGTGGCAATAGTCATTTATTTCACAATTGCCAAACAGTATTGATCGTTCCTCACCTCGGCTTTTAATTTAGGTAATCTAGTTTTATTTTTGAAGTATTCCAGTCTTCTCCTGTGTTGGAAAGCATGGAGGAAGACAATTCAAGTAAAGCTATGTATCTCATATAAACAAAATAGTATTCAAAAATATAAACACATGAGAATTTGCTGCTAGAACAGTGTTTAGTAATTGGTTATTTTAGGTAGTTCCTTCAGACTCGTGAGTCAGCTTTTTTCGCATTGAAAGTAGATGCTTACTTAGCCCTTGCATGCACGATATAAATGGCAAAGCAGAGACAATTAGTGCAGATGGGGTTAATGTGACTGGCATATTCCTCTGCAGTCAGTCAGCGTGACTAAAATGGCATATAAGTAAGGGAAAACAAAAAACCCAAACATGCTGCTGAAAGCAGAGACTGAGTTGTGGCTGTCTCTGTAGATGGTGCGTATCTGCTACTGTATCTTCTGAAAGCAGTTATCAAATTACTGTCAAAAACTCTTGGTTTCTTCTTTCATTTTATGCTGATGTAGCAATTCTTGTTCTGGAAAAATACTGCTATCTTGCTGTATGTTCCTTTGTTGCAAGTGTGCAAGCTTTCAGTTTGAATACTTGCCAAAACTTCTTATGTTGAAAGGAGCTAGAGAAATACCTCTGTCACATCCAAGTCTGTGTAATATTGTGTCATCCAAATATTCCTTAAATTCAGTTTCTAGACTGGGATCCAACGTAGCCTGTAAGTGTAGTGGAACACGTTTGAGATTTATAATTCCATATTTCTGTGTTTTGCTGTTTCATATGTAAACATCATTTCTCCCTTTAACCTTTTTGTAGCTTGGGAAATGTTTTCTGTCTCCTATATGAGGAGAAATAGCAGAAACTTTTGCTTTGATAAAATCAATATCCTTCATTGCTACAGACCGCTAATGAGTGTTCTACAACTTTGCTTGCCAAAAGTTGGTAAAAAATGACCAGTGATGCTTCTTGAAAAAGATTTCAAACACAAAATATTGATTTCACTTTAGGAACATTTGGCAACTTTTTTGTATGTTACTGTTAATTGGTTCTTAATTTAGAATTGTCTGTCCTGGATACTGTAAGCTTATAAGTGAGTTAACAGCGGGAATATGCACAAATGATCTTTTTTCCCCCCCCTAGTTTGTCCTGACAACCTCTTCAATAAAATTAAGTCTTCCTGTGCAAAATCAATAAGGAAATGCAAGGAGATCAACATTTCTTTCTTCCCATGTGAGTCTCAGGTAAGTTTCATTCTTTATCTCAACAGCAGAAAATAGTCTGGAGGACTATTCTCAAGTGTTGTTGACCTGCTAAAAAACAATCAGCTTTTTTTTTTTTTACTGACAAGTGTATGTGAGACCTATTGCTGTTTTGGCATATTTCCAGTGCTTGCCTATATTTTTATGATGAAAACAAATGCTCTTGTACTCAAAGGTTTACTGTTTGTACTTGACCTCTTTGCAAGACTTGGAGTAAGGTGCAGTAGAGAGGTTAGAGAAGGAATCTATTCCTTAAGAGAAGGAAAGTATTCTGGCTTGTCTTTAGTAAGCAGTAAAGCTCGTTACTGCTTATACAGAGGTGTTATTTTGAGACTAGATAGGCTGGTGCATAGGAGTAGGAATAAGTAGAACTAGCTACATGATAAAAGTCATAAAAGGAGAGCAAATGGATGAAGAGAACTGAAGGGGAGGGGAACAAAATGAAAGCTTCACAAAAACAGAAACAAAACCTGTAATAATTTGGCAAGCCTCTTTCTGAGAGGAAAACATGGAAATCCATGTTTTCTCAATTAAAAATTTGAGACCACCAGTGGAAACCAATGAGTGGTTTCCATGTGAAACTACACAGTGGGTATTGTTTTGAGAAATAATTTGTTACTCGTGCGATTCATCAGAAACAGAAGGCTGAAATGCAGTCTGATACTAATACAGTGAAGCCCCCAAACCCTGTCCACTATTGGGAGTTAACCATGAATGTTTCCCACAAATCTTTCCTGTATTCCTCAAACCCTTAAAAGGGTTAGAACTTTTATGTATACCAAATGGCAGGTGAATATAGGAGAGGTTGCTGCTGTCTGTGTCTTACTGTGATGCAGTTTCCTAGTTTGAAGACACAATCCTTAAAAAAAACAAAAGTTTTTTTATTATTTCGATTGAGATGCCTTTAGAGAATAATTAGTGTGATGGTTTGTTTGTTTGTTGTCCAGTGGTGTTGATGTTCCCAAGCTTTGTTTCAGACTGGTTTTGGGAGTTCTGCTAAAGCTGCTCTTAAGAAAATGTTTTTTAGCTTCCTCTACCAAATGAGGCATATGAAAATTTTGTTGTCCCAGTTCTCTGGAGGACTTGCCATGAAAACGGAAATTGGGACTACTTTTCTAAAGTTGAAAATAAGCAGCACTTAATATCTTCTTGGTTTTAGTTTAGTTTTGTGTTCTCAGTATTTTGGGTTGTGGGAACATTTTGAATCCTTAGCAAAGGAACAGAGAATGTTAACTTATTTTCCTAATTTAAAATACCTGGGCTTGCTTTCTGTGGTGATAAGAGTAAATAATCAAACTGAGCTCTGGGCAAAGTCCAAGTGATTATTTACTCAAATGAAACCAATATCTTTATCTGGATGGACGTTTTTCTTTGGCTCTGTAGTTACAGAGTCCATCTGAAGCTGGAGAAAATCCATTTACTAACAATGGGATTGTTTCTATGTTTGCATTCCATTTACTAAACGGTTGAAAAAGTTTTCCTTCTACGTAGTAATAAACATCTTTTATCAAGGTTTAATGCACTTAAAGAATTTCAATTCTTGGAGGTAAGGTCTTCATATAATAAACGGAAACAATGTGTAAAATTCTATTTTAAACAGGTTTAACTTGATACTTTCTATGAGTGTTCTGGTATTGCATTGTATGGCTCTACAATACACTGGATGGTATTTAGTTCTGTCTACCTCAGGTCCCTCCATCTGTATAGACAGTAAGCAGTTTGAGAAAAATAGTAATTTACATAGCAGAGGAGACTAGTAGAGGAAAAGGCTGTGAGAACAAGAAGCAGATGAGCTCAAAAGGACAGGGAAAGAGGACTGAAGTGTGGGTTTGTTTTTTTTTTTAAAGTATGTTGCGTATGACTATTACAGCATATAGTTTTAAAGTATTAGCAATTCTCTTACCAGATATTTTAGAAATACGCAATTTAAGCCTTTTTTTTTTTTTCCTTGGTTGTGCTTCATACAGGTATTTACTCTCAATATCCCAGATGCATTCTACCGCTGCTATAGTCCAACTCTGGAAAAGACAAAAGATAGAGATGCTGTAATGCAAGTAATGGCTGAACAAATTGTTACCTTATGTGCCACGCTAGATGAGAATCCAGGAGTACGATATAAAAGGTGGGGCAAAAATAGTGTTGTATAGTGTCGTTCATTCCACTTCTAGGACTTCCTGCATTTTTTGGTAATAGCTTGAGGCTGCAGCGTAGTTTCTTTTATCATGGATTAATTGTTTTTAATCCACGAATCTGAAATATGGAATGATAGGAATTTGTGAAGTGTAGGCAGAGCAGGGAATTATCTCTGTGTATTCATATAACAGCACTTAGTATATCCTCGTTTGTTATGAACTGCTTGTTTCATGTTTGGTCAGTAGGATGACAATCTAATATGCTGCATTCTAAAACACTGCATGCATAAGCCTGTAACTGCTGCTGTTGATAGTTTTGCAGCTCCGCTTAGCATCAAGGAATTCATAAATTGAGGCTGATGAGATCAGGATTTCTTTTTAGTAGAGATACTGAGGAGAATACCTCTTAAGCTTTGATAGAGAGTACAGAGTAGTATCTTTGAAGTCAAAGTAGGCATCTGAAATTGTGCTCAAGAATTGCATTCTGTGGTATAACGTGAAGTGGTGCCTTATTCTTTGCAAAGGTAACAAAGAAATAATTGCTTGACTGTTTCTTCTCTCTCTCTTTTTCTTTTTTCTTTCTTGTGCCCCACCTCTGAGTGAGAATTTTAGGTGCTGGGCCATATGCCAGCTAATGTCAGTCTTTTGGCTGAAGCTGTTTCTACTGTGTGAAATACCTGAAGCATTCAAAGAGTAGAATTGTGATGCAAGAGTGAAAATATATTGGAACTACTTAGAATGGAGTTCAGAAACTGCTTGGGAAAGCAGAGGATTGATCTAGGGAGTTCTTTCTGTTTTAAAGGTAGCATTTTAGTGTTTTGATGAAGAAATTTAAGTTATTTTTGCATGTTTCCTTTTTTCCCAGTGGACCATCTGATAAAGCCAGCAAACTTGCACAGCTTGTTGAAAAAAGTCTTGAAAGCTACTACAAAACTGATGAGAAAAGCCAAATAAAGGTAGAAAGTGAACTAAAATGTTTGCTTCTTTATTTTTTCCCCAAACTTACAAAAAAAAATCTTTTGAATAAGTTTTGATAATAGGTTCTACAAAACCAGTTTTTATTTATTAATAAAGGCAACTAGTTGCCATTTAGTTGTATTTGTGTATGAAAGCAACTTAAGGGTAGTAACTGATACAGTAAATCTGTATGTAAGCAAATATAATTTGTGTGATCAAACTAATTGTACTTGGAAAAATTGGCCCTGTGATAAAGTGGGGGATGATAGAAACCTGAAAGAAAGTGAGTAACATTTGTTTTAACATCACATTCTGTAGGGCTGTTTGTAGAAGGGACTTCACTGCAGAATTGAAATGTCTTCCATTAAGGAATTTATTGTCCACAAAGATACAGCTTTTCACATAAATAATGTGTTTGATCTGTCACTGAAGATTAGGGCAGCTGCCTAAATGCAGAAGTATACGGTAAACCATTCTGACTTGGTGGAATTCCAGTCTACTACAGAAATAAATGTACCTGATGCTACTGCCACTCTGCTAAACTCCAAAGTGAAACTTTAAGTTGAACGTTTGGGGATGATGTTTTCTGTATTGCAGCACAGAATAGATAACCTACTCTGAAGTACAAACAATACACCAATTTGTGAAAAGTCATTGGGAGGCCTTTTTTGTGTGGTGGTGGTTTTTTTTTTTTCCTCTTTACATTTTTTGTTTAAGTGAAGTTACTGAATGCATTGCAATAGGCTAAGAGCATTGCCTTAAAATTAGCATTTTAAACCAGTGTGTTCTGGTTATCATTTAAAAATTTGTTTCTATTTATGTTGATAAACACTTGGACCGTACCTTTTAGGTTTTTTCAGTTATTTTTTCAACAATGTCTGCAGTGCTGTAACTTGCTGTAAATAGATTTAACATGCATTAACTTTGTATTGTATGTCTTAACTTCACGTGTATTTGATGGCTTTCTAGGCTAAAACCCACTCCCAACTAATAATAATTGATCGTGGCTTTGACCCGGTATCAACTGTACTTCACGAGCTCACCTTCCAGGCAATGGCATATGATCTGCTACCAATTGAAAATGATATTTACAAGCAAGTACTTTTTAAAAAAATCTAAACACTTTATTCTTGATTATAAAATCAATGGGATTGTTTAGCTGAGTTGCACCAGAGCAATATTAGCTGCTTATATTACATAAGGGTTGTTGGACTTATTAGTCTTTCCTCTTGGATTTGTAACTTCCTCTTTTTGCTAACTTCCTCATTTAGTTGAGATTACGTAGGATCTAATTAGCATTTTATGCTAAGTTTTCAGTCTAACAAATTGCATTTTTTTAAAAACAAAGAACTTTGTACTAGATTTGAAGCAAAACCTTGGTAATGCACATTCAGATTCTCTGCCTTTTCTTTCATATTCTCAACCTTCTTGACCTAACAAGGCAGACAAGACCAGTAATCAAATACTGAGAAAAAGCTTAGTTATTTGTCAGGAACACTGACTTTTATAGATCTAGTAATTTAATTTGTGTGGTTGTTAAAATTTACATGTTTCCATCCTAAATGCACACTTAGGTAAGCCATGTTCAGTTTATAAGCATTATTTTATCACTATTTGGAATAGCATGACACTGTTTTGCATAAGGTACGTACTTTACTGTCAGATTGTTCTGACACAAAGATTTTGGTAAGACTTTGCTTTCTGATAACCCTCTTGCCTATTGTTTAGTTTAGCAAACAGCATACATATCTTCTCTGTCAGAAACACTGAGTGAATGTTTTCATAGAAAATGTAGTATTCTATGAATCTGAAATTTGCAGGTATGAAAATGTAGCAGGGTGTGTTTTCTAGGTAGTCATGATCTGACTTTCACAATTAATCTTGTAATTTTTTTATTTTTCTGCTTTCTGGCCATATATACTGTGTAAGTTTCTGTAACTGTAAAAATGTTACATACTGTGATTGTTGTCTTGCTTCATAGCTTGCTTTCTTTTTTTGTGGAAAAGTAATAGCTGGTCTGTAATACTGTGAAGCATGTTTCTTGTATATGTGAAGTAATTTGTCTTAATCTATTTTGTGGGCGAATGGGACTTCATTTTTCCTTCAAAGTTACAAAAAGTCTTACAGTAGAAATAGAAGGCTGCACTTTGCAGTCTCAATGTGTCTTACTTTGCACACAATTTGCATTTGAAGCCAAAGTGAAGTTGACATTGGAAGCTGAAGAGAAATTGAGGTGCATGTAAATGTACGATTGAAACTCTATTTACTGTTGGTTTAAAAGAATGTCCAAAGCTATTGCCCCAAAGAATTGTTCTAAAATTCATCTGCTGCTTCTATGTTCAAAAGCGTAATCTGTAAAATCCATACATAAATTCTATTGTATTGGGCAATAGCTTGGCTTATAAGTGAAAACCTGTGTATGTTACTGCAATTACCGTGTATGTTGATTAAACCATAACAATCATTAATGAGTTATGAGAAGGGGTGGCAGGAAGAAGCAAAACGCAAACCAAATAATTGTCTGAATTTTTTCTTGGAAGATACAAAACAGAAGGACCTGCTGGGAAGGAACGGGAGGCAATTCTGGAGGAAGATGATGAGCTCTGGGTGAAGATTCGGCACAAGCATATTGCAGATGTGATAGAGTATGTGAATAAGTAACAAAAACTAGTTAAAAATGCAAGTTACATTCTCTCTCAAAGAAACTTTTATATTTGAGCTGTTAAGAAAGTAGAAATAAAGGCAGTAGTGAAGATGGTTTGCAATATAGACTGCATCCTGTTAAATAATCGATGCCAGGAAGAAAACACTTTAAAAATACAGGATGTATAGAGGTATGCAATTTTACTAATATTGATTACAGTTCTTGAGGAAAGTAGAAATAAAATTATTTCCTGGGAAGTATTTCCAAATCTTTTAAATCTGAAGAGATTATTTTGCATAAAGTACTAGCATGTTATTGCATCAAATGATATTATGCAGGTATCATAAACAGAATGTTTAACTTTAGTTTCCTTTGTCAAAAAACACTCTCTTCTCTGAAGGAGACCTGTATTTGAAGCTTTTACTTTCATTCAGAAGTTCTTGTTGCACAGTTCTTTTAAGATTTTAAGTAAAGATCGTAAAAGACTTAAGAACTGTGGTGGTGTTGCATTTGATTACTTTCCTTTTTTTTTTTTAGGGAAATACCAAAACTTTTGAAAGAAGTTTCAGCAAAAAGAAAAGCAACAGAAGGAAAAGTAAGTTGTTTAACATATTGTTGTTTTTCCTGGTAATTTAATTATTTTCAGCTGATCAGATCTATGTAATTCATGGACCTATTACAGAAATTGAGACTTATCTCAATGGCAGTTTTCTTTTGGGGGGGAAGCAAGGCTGCAACAGGAAGGGAAATAAGTATGTTGAATATCGGGGAGGAAAAATTTTCAACTCGTATCATTTCTTCACAGTTATCGATATCTGCTTTGTCCCAGTTAATGAAAAAGATGCCGCACTATCGTAAAGAGATTAGTAGGGTAAGGAGTCTTTTGTAACTACAACTCTACAATAAATCATCTTGTACACTGTAACTTTCTGTGTTATTGAAGTCTAGTTTTATTCTGTCATTTTCCTGTTAAGTGTGCTATATAACTTTTCTCCAAATTCATATGTTCACCTACTGTAAAATTTTGAGAAGAGAACTTGTTTCCATGTGTTTCACTTTAGTATGTAAAAAAACAACCAAACAAAAAAAAAACAACCAAAAACCAAACCCAAAACACTTAAATTATTTATGTCCTTTGAGGCTTGAATATAGCATAGCAGTTTAATGTTTTAAAAAGTATTAAGGGTTAAACACAGAAAATGCATGATGGTACTGAAGCATAGTTGAAGGATTGACTCTTGTAACCAGTAAAAATGATTGCTTGATGTGTTTTTTAAAAAAAAAGGGAAGTTATGGCAGCTTGTGAATTTTTTTTTGGTCTTCTAGCAAGTTGTTCATCTTAACTTAGCAGAAGATTGCATGAACAAGTTCAAGTCTAACATAGAACGGCTCTGTAAAACTGAACAGGTATGGTTTTTTTTAAATCCACAAACTAAACAACAGATTACTGCAAATGTGACTTTTTGGTTTGCAGGAATAGATGCCTGTTTTTAACTGACAGAAGTAGTGTGTCTCTCTTTTTTGCGATCACTTTTTTGAGGTAGTAGTGTTAAAGTGAGATATACAAGGCTCTTACTCTGCCAATAAAGGAGGTGCTTTTAGAGTTTTGGTTTTTTGTCTTTGAATCTGCCTTATTTGTATAAGAATCACCTTTGTGTTTTCTTTGTTCAAAACTCTGGTGAAGTTGCCTTACTATGTTCTGCAGAAGGAAGCCCTTTTAAAATGTCTGGGAAAAGCACCTGTTAGGGTGAAGCACTGTATTGTACTACCAATCTCAAGTTAAAAACTATAATTAATATGAATTCTAGATATCAAGCAGTTTGAAATGTTTGAGTGTTATGTAGTGTTATTTTATGCTGTAACTATTGAAATAATTATGTCAAAGACTTTCCATATTGCGTTTAAATTGATGCAGCTTTGTTTCCTGAAACCCATGGTTTCATAAAAATGCATTTCAGAACACACAAAACAATGCTTTTTTTTTTTTCATGACTACTCACTAAAATAACTTTTTTTTTAATTCAGGACTTGGCTCTTGGAACTGATGCAGAAGGTCAAAAAGTGAAAGACTCAATGAGAGTCCTCCTTCCAGTTCTGCTCAACAAAAGTCATGAGAGCTATGACAAAATTAGAGCTATTCTTCTGTATATCTTTAGCACAAATGGTATGATAAGCTACCCTATTTTTTTTTTTTCTCAGTACTATGAACTTCAACTCAAGTTATGGGATAGTCTGATATTTTGAGTTAACTTAAGCATCTGTATTGGTGTTGACGGCCAAGTTTGAAAGAAATACTGTCCATCTTTTGTAGCTTCTCTTCTCTCAAATTAGTAGCAAAGATACTATTGATAAGGAGTTAAGAGATGTGATGCAAGTGCAGATCCGTACAGTGTTTTAGCATCATTCCTGTGCTTGGATGTGTGCAACAGTTAAAATGTTCTCCTTTTCACATAGTACTGAAGCTGTTAAAGGGGGAGTTCCCTGTCTATTGCATCCTGAAAATGAAGTAAATGAGGAAGAATTTGTAATGGAGGAGGAGGAAACTGACAGAATGTGGGTCTAAGGAATCTGTAAGAATATTGAATTTTGGTCTTAAAAATGGACCGTTAAACAAAAGTTTATCTAAAATTTGGTATTATGTTAACCTTAGGGTAGACTGGCCAAACAAACAAAAAATAATCCTGGACTAAATAACAGCCCAGAATGTGTGAGAAGAAATTGGTATTACTCACAGTCACGTGGTAATTAAGTTTTGTGTTTTCCTTATATCGAAGGAACTACCCAGGAGAACTTGGACAAGCTGATCCAGAATGTACAAATAGAAAGTGATAGTGATATGATAAGAAATTGGAAATACCTTGATGTTCCTGTTATCTCTTCAGTAAGAATATGTTTATTTTGTAATTTCCTACCACCCAAGCACTTGTCTACAGCTCTTTCAGCAACTCTTGGCAGTATTATCTAGGTCTCTTTTTGGCGGGGGGGGGGAGAAGCAGGCAATTACTAGGAATTCTTGGTTTTATGATGTGTCTAAGTGGTAAATCCTTTAAACTATTAACATGAATAATTTTCAAAGTAAGATACCTATAATATTTCCTCAACTCATCAAATGGTGGCTCAATTTTGTTGGTTTTGGAAAGTGCTGACTTACTCAGTTTCTTGTCTCTGAAATTAGTATTTCTAGTGTATCCTGAATTCTCCAAGTATCGTTCTTTGTTGTTGTTACTATTATTTCTTTAAGATTTCCTACTGACACCCCCCCCCCTGCAGCTACTAACTGGGAATAAGTTTCAAAAATCCAAATACACTGTTTAATACAACCATGTTCTGAAAATCTTTTCAGCCTGCTGCTCAACAGCATAAACACCCAAGAAGGGACCGTTCTTCAGAAGAAACTTTTCAACTTTCTAGGTGGACACCTGTTATCAAAGATGTTATGGAGGTAAATTAGACCAACTAGTTAATTCATGGGTGCAGTGCAGAAATTTACTCAAGCAAGCAGTTATAGCCAATCTTTTGAAATTCCATAGTATCTTGAATTACTTTAGTTAAATAGCTCACTTCTACTCTGTCTGTAATATAGAGTATTAGATTGGCATGTGTTAGCAATGCTCCTTATTGGAGGTTGTTTTAAAAGTGAAACAAATGAAAGGGACAGCAAAAAACCTTTTTGAACAGCTTGTCCTGTGATTGGCAGTGTATAGTGTAATTTAAAGATTTGGATTTTTTTTTTCTCCAGTGGGTTTTTAAACTGCAGTTCAAATCCAAACTGTAGATTGGTAGAGGCTAGAAAATGTTACTTGCCAGAAGTGTTGTTGCTTTCTTCTTAAACCTCTTCCTAAGCATCAGTTAGTAGCTGATGTCAAACAACAGTGAGTTCACTGAACCTTTAGTCTGACCCAGTGATGTCATTCATAGATTGTTGGTGACTTCCACATGTACATTTGTGTCTTCAGAGGACCCTAACTTCTCTCATATACTGCTATGGAGAAATTAAATGTTAGGGTAGTTACTGATGAAAAGCTACTAGTGAAATCTGAACAGTTAAATCAGTACTCTGTTTATAAAGAAAGCATGCATAAACCCAATTCCTTGTGATATACAAAAGCCTTATAACTTTTAGCATTATGTGGTCTGCATTTTGTTACACGTGCATGTTGTTCACAACATGATGCTCGTGGTTTGTTTTTAGAAATTGCATATGCTGGCACTAAATTCCAGTTAGATGTCCTTACTGGAAGTTGAAACTTGCTGGGTTTTAGGTCTATGTGGCTGTTTAAAGTGGGTCTTTGTTTTGCCCTTCAGGATGCTATAGAAAACAAACTAGATTCAAAAGAGTGGCCTTATTGTTCTCAGTGTCCTCCTACCTGGAATGGTGCAGGAGCAGTAAGGTAAATTGTTTAATTTCTTAAAACATAGTTTAGCCATTTCTCAGTATGTTTGTCATGTACTTTCTAAAGTGTTATAAAAGTGCACTTACTAAGCAGTGATGTAATTTATATAAGGTAATGTTAATGTGTAAAACCTGTATTTTTATTTCATCTAAAATGTGCTCAACTTGGTTGTTAGCTTAATAACTTTTCTACAGCTTTTTATTTGGAGTATCTCCCTTTTGCTTCAGGATTAGAAAAAACATTTCCATATTCCCAGAATGAGAAGTTTAAACCATTGTGCTTTTTAGTGTGAAATAGTTTCAGGGATGGATTAGCAGTATACTGTGACTTAGGCAAAAGGAATTTTTTCATTTCTTCAGAAAGTTTTTTCTGCTGTGGTAGTGGTGGTGTCACTCAGTAAGTTCAATTCAACTTCTGTTGACCCTCTCATTAGGGAATATGGTCCTGTTAGATATTTGGCCCCTGTTGTCAGGGGATGGTTTAGAGAAGTCCAGAAAAGTTGGAGGTCTTGAAATGAAGTCTTGGCCAACGACTGTGAAATGGTGTGTTCCATGTATTTGCGTATTCACTAAGTAGCACTGAGAGGTGATTTTTTGGAAATATTTTTTAGCTCACTAACTTAAACTGTCTCTTCTTTCCCTCTTTTTAATCCCACTAGCTCTCGAACCTCATGACCAATACCTGCCAGTTTGACAGCTTTATCACTTTTGGTAGTGTTATTTAAATGGTGAGGCAGCTGAATAGAGATAAGAGTGTTTCTATTGCAAGAATGCTCATTGCACTAACTGGATGCTGGAATCATAGGGAGGGAAACATTACACATATCCTAAATGTGGAGGACACACTTGAACTGGAATTTGTACCTTGCTAAATAAAAGGCAAACGGTACAGATACACAGCCTTAGGAAAATAGTTTTGTTACTTGCACTGCTAACCAAAATGTTGGTGTGTCCTTACGTTCTTGGATATGCGCTGTGCTGACCAATGCAAGGAAACACTAGGGCAAGTCCCTGTACATTGTAACTGCATGTCTGTCTTATAGGCTAGTGAAATTTGGGAATCTTTTAGGCACCCTAGCAAAGAGGGACCAGGACTGCAGATGGTTTAATCTGAATCTGCAATGACTATATGTGTGTTCAAAAGTTTAAGAGCTTTATTTTTTTTGTTCCTAGCTATCTGAATCTTATTTGATAACAGCAAAATATTTTTTTAGAGATTCTGTTCATGTTTGGAGACTGAAAAAACTAAGACTCTAGCTTTTTCAAATGAAAAATGCCACTGGAATTGCTAGCATGCAGAACTAAGCTGCTTGGTAGAAGTCCTTTGTGTGTAAGCTGTGTGTGCAACAGGTTTTTTGCTTTGTATTTATTTTCCCACTTGTGATAACTGAATAGTTTCTGAGTAATGTGCTAACTTGTTTTCATTTAAAATTCTTTTAATATCAATTTGTCTAAATTCTTTTACTGAAATTATAATCAAACTGGACTGCATGACAGCAATTATTACTGCTTGTTAAGTGTATACTTCTTACCAAAATTAATCAGTAAAGCTATATAAATGTCATCTTATGAAATTTCTTACAGTGCGCGCCAGAAAACTAAAGCTAGCTATAAAGATGAGCGCAAGAGTAGTGCAAGACTGATTATATTTGTGATTGGAGGAATTACATATTCTGAGATGCGCAGTGCTTATGAAGTTTCTCAAGCCCACAAGTCCTGTGAAGTTGTTATTGGTAAGCTTGTTTTGGGAAAAGAGTGGTATGTAGGGGTTTACTACATGTGTTTCTGGAAAAATGTAAGGACCTCTTTTCTTACATTCCCTAAGTTGGTTCAGTAAACTAATACTATAGCCAATGTATTTTTTTAAACTATGCATTTAGAAGTAACTTTTCAGTTTATCTAGATTGCAATTTATCTAGATCAACAAAATATTAAGGACAAAAAATACAGAAGAATCATCATGAATTACATCGGAGGAATATATTATTAAAGTAGCCTGACATATAGCAAAAAGGATTTAAGCAGATGTATATTCCTTTGCATTACAGTTTCCTCACATCTGCCTGTGCTTTACCTGCAGCTACACTTAATACTCTGATTGCTTTTGGAAGTAGTAGTAAAGCTGGCAGACTAGTGCAAAATTAATTACTTTGGGAAGATGCATATTTTTTCTTAAACACAAAAAAAACACCAAAAAACCCAACAAAACCCAAAACCTACCAAAACAAACAAACCTCAAAAAACTTTTTCAGTGTAGCTCAGTTGACTTCGCAACAATTTCTAGTTCTTGTCATGGTTTCTTCAGAGATTTTAGAGAAACCACACCGTGATTTATAGCTTCTTTCCCTTGAAAACTGGCGTAATCTCCCTAATCTTCTTAAGATTCAGCAGTAAATGCATGAATTACCAGCTGGGGTAGTAATCTTTCAGTTAATACTTCAGAGGCAGCAAACGCTTGTTCCATCAGCTGCTGTGCTTCAAATAGTCATTTCCTGTAATGCTGTTTAAATTTGGGTGCTAAAACATTTGCATATATGATAAATCAAAACAGAGCTTCTAGATATAGAACCTTACCAGAGACCTGATTCCATCTGCAGTGGCAGCTGGTGTCTGGGTGCAGGGTCATCTAAAGCATTCTAAATTGCTTGAGATGCCTATGTCTGGCAATTAAATTTAGATTTAATCCTTTTTGAAACTCAAGACTATCTACCATAATCTTAAATTAATAAATACTCTTCCCTAAAGCAATGACAACCTTGATTCTAAGATCTAGAGTCTGTTACCTCAAAATAGCGGGGTGTGTTGGAGCCGAGGGTATTGTTGGTGTGTTTTTTGGTTTATTTTTTGTTTGCTGGTTTGGTTTAGTTAGTTTGCTGGTTTAGTTAGGTGATTGACGTAGGCTTAATGCTGGTCCTCGTTTTGAGTGGCAATGGCAAGACCAGGACAACAGGAATGTAGTTTAACAAGACTGTTTCTTCACCTGAGACTTGTTTACAAAATCATGTTTAGTGTAGGTCACTCTTTAGTATCTGGCACTAACAGCAGTCCCATCTTCCCTTTTGTTTAGAGATGATTCTGGTAGTTTTGTTTGTAATTCTGATTTCTGAGGGAAGGTGATAACTTCCAAATTTCCATGCTGCATACTGCAAGATGGAAACCTTTCTGTATTCCTGATTCAGAACTTCAGGAATATTAGCCCATTCAGATTGATACTACTAAAACTCAAGGTTCAATACAGCCCTAATCTTAAACAGTTAAGAGTTCCCTTTATAACTGTAGGGTTGTAAGTTCATAGCAGAAGTCATAATCGCTCTCTATGAGAACCAGAGAAGTAGTTGTGCAGTCTCGAAGAATAATAAGGACTTTCTTCGCTGCTTCAGACTTGGGATTTGTTGCAGATTTTTCAAGGAAATGTTAGCCAGTAAAAGCCAATTTTCTGTAACTGATATTTCTGTGGAAAACTACTGTTTGTGGTAATGTTTAATCTAGATGATTTCTTGATTCTAAGATAAAGCCTGTCATTAACTCACCTTTTCACAGAATGGGCAGATTTCTTGCAGACTGGGACAGTTGCATCGAGTGCAGGTGGCCCAGGCTCAAGCCTATGTTTCAAACCAGGCAGAGCAGGGACTTTGAAACTTGTATCCGAAGTAAGAGTCTTAATCTGGATGTCTCAGTGTGTGGAAGAGGGACACTGCCTACCTAATGGTGACACTTATATGATAACACATGAAAACCCTTTGAATTATTGTAACTTTCAGTTTTCCAGGTACAGTAAAAACCACTGGCATGTAACTGATTTTTTTTTTTT
>RSEF01000008.1:1287682-1323435 GCA_003993805.1 Himantopus leucocephalus | reverse complement strand
AAAAATTCTGAGTCACGTGATATACTGCTCCAGGATTGAAGTTGGAAGTATCTGTTATTTATTTCTCTCTTTAATTGTGTAATCCTCTGAACTGAGGGATATTTACACCTTTCTAAAGTAGCAGCCCCAGTGTGGTGCATGTTTATTGTATTGAGAAGGTTTTCTTTTGGTTTTGATAGTGGTTTGCATGGGGTGGGTGACATTCTTTGTTTCAGTATATGAAACATAATTCCAGAGGTAAAATCCAGGGCTCCTTTTCTATCCCTTTCACCATTTATGCAGGGACTAAGTTGCATAAAAAGTCTTTAACGTACTCATATGAAGTAATATACCAACATTATAAGCTAAAATACTTGGGTTTTTAACTACTTCCTGTCTTATCCTCAAATGGACTAGACATGCTTAGATTGTAATAATCAACTTGCTAAGAATGAGGGTGTTCAACAGTGCCATGATATGGGGATGTACGCTTCCTGAGATAGTTGTGTGGCTTCTAATTTTGCATTCTGAAGTCCTACGTTTGCATTGGAATCATTGGCATTTCTGTTTCTGATGTTGATTGCAGATTTGCTTCGGGCAGACTTCTTGCTGGGTAAGTGTTGATGTGAAAGGATAATTTTATCATAGGTGCTTGAATAGCAGGTTTTGGCAGCTTCAAAGTTTTGCCTAAAGATAAGATACATAGAATAAAATACAAACAATTTTGCTTAGTAAAAGAATTTCCAAACTGAATTAAATATATACAGCTTGATAGCATATGCAGTTGCAAGTTACTTTTACAGTCACTAAAATCTTTCATTTAATTGTAAAACACAGTTCATCATAATTTGTGTTACAGCTGTATTGCAGTAAGACAAAACATTCCAGGATGCCAAGTCAGGAAATATTTCATAATAGCATCATGTTCTTGGTGCTGTAACCTTCTCTTACAGAGTGGTCTATACCATTGATTCTTAAGTGCAGGCAATTACTGCTATTGAGTAATGCTGCCAAAAACTATGGTAACAAAACTTGTCTGAGTTTCAGTCTAGTCTGTGCTATAGTTAAGATTCCATTTTACTTCCCAGACTCCCAATGTAAGTTAATGTTAACAACAGTTAAAAGTAGGACTGTTACTTATAAAGAAATAGTTGGTAGCAAACAGAATTACATCTTAAATAATACAGACCTGCTTTTGAATCCATGAATGGGAACATCCTCTTAATAAAGTGAGCTTTTTTTAATTTTTCTTTTTTTTACTAAGTGTGTAAGCTAAAGAAGTCAGTCGTTGACTCTTCATTAAATTAGAAAGATTGAAGAACTACTCCAAGCATTATTTACACTTGGTTTTAGGGTAAATATTTTATTTTCATTACTGAGTAAAATTCTAATATGCAGAATGCACCAAAAAAACCATTCCTCCTGCTTATGATACTGGTGAGTTTTTTTCCACGCTGAATCTTCAACAATGGCATTTTCTGGTTTACTACATATAGTTATTACTACAGCTTACCTTTCAGAAAGTCTGTTTACACGTTCACGTGGCTGCTTATTTTTTTGAGCCTTTTGAGTGGAGATTCTCTTCTGTGAATAAGCTGGAGTTGTTGAGGCTGTGTTTAAAACAAAAGTAAAAAATGTAGTTTTCTATATAGTTAACATTTTTCTCTATTTAGCATAAATAAAAAAATCAAGTAACTATCGCTGCTGAATAAAACTTGAATGTGTTTAAGATTTTTTGCAAATAAGGACAGAGTAACCTTTTTGAGTTTGCTGTTGAATTTAGTTCTGTGACAAATGGTATGCAGTTTTATATTACTTTTCCTACAGTGAAAGACTGCAGGGGGAAGTGTAGAATAATCAGGCTATCATAATCCTAATAATTACATGAATTACTACTTTGATTTATAGTTTTGCAGTATGTATATAGAGAGGTAGCTAATTTATACTTTCTTCCCACTGTTGAAGATTCCTGGTTTTCTGTGTGAATTTCTTCCTACAGTATAGAGAGGGGAGTCTGAGATAAGTGCCTCTAAAAGCTAGATGTTAGTTTTGGGGGTTTTTTTGTGTTTTCTTTTTTTTAAATTTGGATTTCCTTGACTTTGCTGTATGTCACACAATTCTAATGTAGAGCTGGAATTTTCTTTAGTATTTGTTTACAGTACATTAGGTAACAGCTAGGACTGAAAAAGTTGGCACAGTAATGCCCAATTTTAATATTCTTTCATGTGACCCTGCAAAATAAGATATTCCTGTCATAGATGATATATGGGACTCCTCTCATAAAGAACCAGAGAAGGTTAAAGCTGTCATGCATGGGGATTAAATTTGGCTAGGTGTGTTAAAGTTGGATTTGCTGATCTTGCTCTACGAGATCTGTACACATCCACTGTTTAGCTGCCATGCTACTGATTGCTTATGCTAAACAAAGTTTGGCCTGATGTGCAGTGTGGCTTTCTGCCCCTTAAAACTTAGTCTGTGATTAGTAATTATTTCAGTAACACATCATACTTACGTGTTGAACCAGAACTTCTATTTCTATGTAGGGCACAAGACTGAGCAGACTCTTTGTAATTCCTGACTTTAAACTGATCTCTGCTTCCTCTAGGACATCTGCATCTAAGCCCTGAAAACAAAGACATGTTTAGAAAAACAAACACTATGAACAAGAATATTTCTTTTGTAGACTTTAATATTGTTGCAATCATTATACCTTTTCTCTCTCCATATAATCTTGTATTGAATATTTTGTAACTTTCAGTCTCATAGTTGACAGGTTCTTCACTTCGTGAATCATAAGAATCATAGGCTGAGATGTCTTCTGAATCACTGCCTAAAATCCCCAAAACACATTAAAAATGCCTGAAATATTAGACATTTTGGCCTGTGTACCTAGGTAACTGTTTGGCTTTCAGCACCATAATTCCTAAGCCCTTCACTGTCATTTAACACTACTGCAATTTGAAGAAGTACTTCTTCCTCCATTTTACAGGTGGGGATTGAACTTCAAAGATCAACTTTCAGCCCCGACTGTAAGCCTCAAATGTAGAATTTTTTTTGTAGTAGTAGTGGTTGTTCTCAGTCCCAGAACTGTTTTTTAAAAAAATTAAGCTCTTCATCTCCCTCTCCTTAGGTTCTTGTTTTGAAGGTTAAAATTCTTACAAGTTGAAGTGTTATGAAAAAAAGTGCAGCCTGAGAGGAATGTGACAAGAGAATTTGGGAGGATCTAGTACAGCACTGCTCTAGCTATTGCACAAACCAGTACTAACAATAATGTCCCCAGTGTAGTATTAACATGAAAGGGTATCGCAGAGAAGCCAAGGACAAAAGGTAGATCAAAGGTAAGAATAACCTACGTATTCAGACTTAAAACTGACTCTAGGACAGCTTAGGCTATTTTTTTTAGTTGTGGGGGTACTAATGGCTTCAAAGTATTCTGCAGCAGAAAGATAAAATCGGGATGCCCAAAGAGAAACAAACACTGACAGATACGTAGTGAACCTCCAAAAGCTGGAGTAGTAGTAATGTTGGGAAACTTATCTAAAAAGGTGAGTTATAGAGTAATTCAGATTGGATAGGGCTTCTGGAGGTCGTCTGGCCCAATCCCCTCTCAAAGCAGGATGAATTTAGATGAAGTTGCTCAGGACCCTGTCCAGTTGAGTTTTGAATACCTCTGAGTATGGAGATGCCACAACCTCTCTAGGGAAAACTGGTTCAATGTTTGACTAGACCCAGAGTTAAAACTCTTTTGCTCATATCTAACTGGAAATTCTGTTGCAGCTTCTCTGTTGCCTCTTGGTCTGTCACTGAGACTTCCAAAGTGAATTTGACTTGGTGTCTTCTTTAGTCTCCTTTTCATTTTTAGTTTCTTGTGCTAAGCAGTAACATCTGTTAAAACTACAAAACAATTTTCATGCTGCTGAGATGTGACAGGAATATACTCCTTAACAGGATTCAATAGTAAGCATAAGCACAGTTCTGACCTTTGTATGCCACCACTACTTACTCAAGTTGGTGTCTGATAAATCAGTTGGTTTTCTCTGAATGAAGAGTGAATGTGTTCCAGTATTCCTTTCCTGGATGTTTGTATTTCTTTGAGCATGAAAACAGAATATCGTCATTGTATCTTAATACCTTTATGACGAGCCTTATGAGCATATTATATTAATGTTTGAGCACTTCTTAGTTGAGGAGGAAGCAGATTTACTCATAGAAGTCAACCTGTGTCAATTATCTTAAAAGGTAGTAGGTAGAAGCTTAAATTTAAAACTAACCAAATGTGAAATAATAACCCCTTTAGTTAAAGGACACATTCTGACAAAAGGACCCTGACTTACCAGAGCTGTTAAACATGCTTAAAAGTAGAGGTCTTGATAATCACATCTTTAAATAGCAAAGTTGTATGAAATCCTATGTATTTATATATGTGTTCACAAATTGCATCAAAATATTACCAATAGTAAGGATGATATGGTTTCTTAGTAACTTTGAGCTATTAAGGTTTTAATTTTACTGCCTTTAGATAACTAGAGGAATACTTGAGATGTACCTTCTGACAGAGTAAGAACAAAGTTCCTCATTTGCCTTATTTGACATATGTATTTTCAGCTTAAGGCATACAGTATCATCAGATTTATTTGGAAAATTTTCCACCCATTCATGAAAACAATGATCAGAAGATTGAACTAACTTTCCTTAAATGACAGAGGAAAACGAATGGAAGCTAGGTGAGTTTTACTAGGTAAATATTAACATCTACTCTCTAAAATAATCTGAGAGTATATTTAGATGAATATTACTGTGTCTGACACTGCATGTATTATATAATCTAGCTTTGGATACTAATTTAATTTGCCAAAATTTCCAACTCCAAAATAACCCATGTGGAATTATCTTATCACACTGACATTTCTGTAAATGAAACTTTACAGTTTGACCCTACGCTTGAAATCCATGCAAGTGTATCGATACACTCTCCTTGCAGGCCTACCAGATTAGTTCATGATGATGATAACTTCCAATGTTTTTCGTTGCTGAACGCTTTGCGATCATCCCGATTTGGGATGCTGACATGCATCGCTGAATAGGGAACAAAGACAAAGCCTCTTAACATGATATTAAAATAACTTTGCCATTTAAGCACCATAAACCTTATACTGGTCCCCTGAGATGGACTACTTTGTAATATGAATATAATCCTCGCTTTAACAAAATTGTTTGGAGTTTTGAGATTTCTCTGGTGGTCTGGTATATCGCATACCTTGTGATTAACTGGTGATGAACTTGAAAACAGATCATCCTTTCCTTTTATATTTATTAAAGGCATTATTCAGTGTTTCATGCAGAATCCAGTAGAGAGACACACCAGTGTACATGCATGTATCTGTTCACTTAGCTGTAGAAAACCACATCTATGACTAGCCAAAATATGTAATACACTTACCCTTTCATACTTTGTTCATCAGCATTAAATTTTTGGCTTAATGTACCCGGATGATGGGATGCAAGACCTTCAGTTGCATATTTTTCCTCAAGTGAAAAGAATCTCTGTTGCACCCAGAAGGCAAAACAAATTAATATATGATTGTTTATATTACTGTGTACATATCAATCAGGATACAGTGGCATCATTTGTATATCACTTCTATATTGCTTTTAGTTGCCATCAATGCTACAATTTGATTTATCTATTTACAATTCTAACTGTAGAGCAGACTGGACAAAATATGAACACTTTTTTTGTCTGCAAAGTTGGAATTCAAGACAGATTTTCATGTTGCTTTGAGAAGGATTAGCGTATATAAGTTAATTTCTCTCAATGCCTTAAAATTAAATATTGTTGTAGGCAAGCAGCTGTTTGTAGCTTTTTGGTTTCTAAACAGATAATAAAGGCAGGCTAGTAAACACAGCTAAGTCCTTCCTGGAGAAGCAAACTTCACAAATTTCAAAAATGTTTGAGAGTCTTTCCTTAAATTTCTCCTTTGGAAACCAATTCAGCAATGTTATGATATGCTGTAGTATCTCAAAAGCTGAGCCATCATGCAGTGCAAAGATTGAAGAGAAAAATGTTGTGTGATCCCAAAGCTGAATAAGATAATTTAAGTTAAAAAAAAAAAAGTGAGTATGGAAACAGATCTCGTACCATTACGTTAGAAGAATGCTTGTTTGCTAGCAGACCTCCTTTTCCCAGAGGCTCTGTTTCTCTTCTGGAAGTTGATTCAGCTCCATTTTGTAACCTTAATTGGTTAAGGGGAAACCATTTATTTTATTTTTCTAATCTCACTGAGGTGATTAACACCTATGAAATACTCCCCAGGAGGGGCAGGGATGTTATCTAGAATTGTTTCACAAAGTTTTGATGACTAATTATGTAAATGTCTGCATCCCTCCCTTTTCTTGTTTAATTAAAAATGCCACACAAATATTGGCAAATCATTTTTTACTGGCACTATACTTTGACTAGTCATTCACATCCTGAATTTGTGTGGTTGCAGTGAATTTTATACAGAGGTATGATTTAACTCCTAGTGAAACTGATAGTAGTGTTTTGGCTTCAGGAAATACTTTGACGTCCATAAGACACAGAAAGATAAGAATACCAGGCTGGAAGGAATTCTTGAGTATGTAGTTATAGAATTCTGTAAAAGTTTTATTCTGAAAATATTCCCGTTGCTTTCAGAGATTCCAGACATCCCAATTTTCTACATTCAGCAAATAATTTTAAGTAATTTTGTATAAAAACTTCAGTAGTTGTTTCAAAGTTTTCACTTACATGTGAAGACAAAAATTGCACTTATTGCCTTCTAAAGAAAATTGATTTATCTGTGGGATTACATCAGCTGTCTGACTTTTTTCTTCCTTGTTGTTCTTGTGAAGAAATGGAGTTTCAATACCTCTTTCTGGAGGATCAGCAATGCTTGAAACTACTGAGCTCTGTAGAAAGTAACCATAGCATAGATACTTGTAGTATGTGATCATTGTATTACAAGTACATGACTTCTACCAGCGTGCATTTTCTGAGTGTCTCTAACTTGGGATTTGGGGAAAAATGTTTTCTAAAACATGGACTACGAAAGCATTTGGTGATACTTATCTGTAGACTTGTAGAAGGCCATAAGTTTTTTTTTTGTGCATTTATGATCCAGCACAAAATATTACCATACTTAGCAGTAAACTCAATTTTCTATAGCATAATAATGTTTGGTATTCTAGTAATTCTGCATTTTAAGAATGTTAGACAAACCAAGTAATACTTCTTCCAACTAATTCCCAAAAACAGAGACAGCTTTGTAAAAGTTAAAGTAGCTGCTCATATTTTCTTATTCTGAAATAAACTATTCTGAAGTTGGGACCAAGAATATTCAGTGTAGCTGTGCTTTTATACTTAGGTTTCTGTTATAACAGAAGATAATATTTCATAGAAAAAAACCCAACACATTTCCTTTGAAGTAACATGCTATCTAAAAGTGTCATGCTTTTATTAGAGGAGAACATACAATAGTACAACCACACTGAGGTTCTTGAGACTTGTATCAGTAAAAAAGAATAATGTAGTCTTTAAATAATAAAACTCACTGAGTTACCTCACAAAGAGAGTATGATGGATGGGCAGATTCATAGGAAGTAAGCAAAGAAGACAAGTTGCGTTTGCTGTCATCGGTTTGTTCTTGGATGTCTTCAAGCAGCATACCAAGTCTAAATATTTCCCCTTCCACCTTTCTAAACCCAATTGCAATACACAGTTAGTGAAGCCTGTACAAACTGATATTTTATTTCTTATTATGATAACCATATTGGGCACTGCAGTACACTTCCCCCAGGAAAAAAAAAAATTAATGGAGTTCACTGAGTCCCTTTTAAGAACTTGAATTAATCAATTATATATGCTAATTATAACTATGATATGTAAAGCCCAGGATGAATTTTGGCCAAATCACTTCTAGCTTACCACATGTAACATTAAGATGTTTTCACTTCAGAAAAATTCTAATGGATAAATGAAGTAATGGTTGTAAGACTCAACATATGGAAAATATACTTAGCACTTATCTTCTAACCTTTCAGGATCAAACTCTCCAACGCTGATAGACTTGTCCTTGTAGTTCTGCAGCTTGAAATTACGGTGCTTTTCTCTAGCTGTTAAGTAATTCCTTTCCAAGGCATCAAGGTATCTTTTCAATTGATTTAATGCCTTCACCAATAAGAAATAATTGAATAGTAAATGTCATTATAATTTAGCAAGCCATAGTGATAGCTACTGATGCTATGTATGCCAGATGCTATTTGCAGTGTTGTTGGTAAGAATTCTGCTACTGCTCTGAATTGGAACAGGACTGCATCTTGTATGTCCACATAGTACTCTGTGCTGCTCTCCTATGTACAAGTAAAATACCAAACCATGACTTCTGAACTGATACCCTACATGTCAAAATTCATAACTTACATGGCAATTTAAGGCCTTTCACTAATAGTTTTGAGTCGTGATTCTTAAAACAGTTTTAAGAATTCAGCCACCTACTAAACACCTTCATTTTTGCCTCTTAATTTCAGTCTGAGATTAAGAAAGAGTATTTTTAAATGTCTGTTTGAGGAAGACATGGAGTATCTTGCCAGAAAATTGTGTGTCTACAGCCATTTAAAGTGCATTTCAGCTAACCAAAAATACAGAAATTAATTTACCAGATAGTTGTCTTGTAAAAGGAATGTCTCTTGGTTCATGTGCTTAGAGAAGTCTTCCACCTTCAAGACAAAATACGAGACTTTTATTTGGTATTTTAAAAATGAATATGCCAATTGAATATAGCACTTGAGCATCAGTGCAAAGTATATATTGAAAGAGAGCTCTTTACTTTCTTTATCAGTTGATCTGTCTGATCCTTTAGTATTTGAGACATCTTTTCTCCTAGTGTTAGTTCTGGCAGTAAATTAGAAGGATTTAGACAATGTGCTTCTACTGTACCAGCTGCTGGTAATGCGGATGCTGTTGTTCCACACTGTAATCCTACATAATACAAAATAAGATAAATCAATTGGAATTTCCCCTGAAAAGTCCTATCAGCTTACATAAGTAATTTCCATAGTTACTGTAATTTCATTACTTGCTTTAGACAAACCACGTGTAGATTGTATAGGGATAGGAGGATGTAACGTGAAGACTTCAGAGGATGTCCCAGTGTCTCCTGAGTAAATGGCAATGCTGGCATTTGGAAAATCTGATGGAGGAAGTATCTGTTAAAATGAGAATGTTGGTTATAGAAACAATGTATAGAACACTTGTGAAAATAAACACAAAATTCAGAAACAACTCAAAATACATAAGACAAATTGTTAATATTAATGAAATGTTTGTTATAAAAATACTATATAATTGTTTATAGTTTGATATATGCATAATGTCTCATTGTATAAATACTTAAATACTTCAAGTCTATTGTGAAAATCTAAAGAGGATTTGTATAAATAGGAAGTACAATATGAAGGTGACAATAGTTTTGGGGAATATTCATAGTTTCATAGATGAAGGAGAATGAATTAAAAAAAAATAAATCTATTTTGAGATATTTACCTTATGGTTCAATTTGAGATGGTCAATATGATTCTGGGTGTCAGCATGCTGTGTCTGCATCTCATTTGCAGCCAGAAGATAATAGGGAAAACTATTAAAACTTGTTACATCTCAAATGATTTACTAAGATATAAATCTAGGAATGGACTTACGCATCTGTATAGCTGTCTGAATGAACTCCCACAGCAGGGCATGAAATTGAAAAGTGATTATCTAATTACTAACAAACTGTAGAAGAAATTTACCACAATAAGAGAAATATTGTTGTCAAACTAATCCTTTAAAAAGAATTGACTTGCCAGTAAATACCGGTATAAATAGTTGAAGTGTGTTAAGATTCAAAAAAAGGCAAAGATGCCTTTAATATAAACACAGGCACAGTATGAAAATATATTTGTAAGAAAAACTTTCAATTTAGTACTTTTGGTGAATTTTAACATTTACGTAGAATACTAGAAATAACAACTTATAGTGAATTTTTCTAGTGACTTGATAGGATGCTTTATAATCACAAATTATACTCCAGAACACCATTAAATATTTGGGATGAAAGTTCCATGTAAATTCAGTCCCACAAAATGTTATTTGCGAAAGCAGTTGTTGATTACAGTAATATCCTCACCGATAGTTACGGACTGCCTGCATGAACTAGTCATGTTAGATTTTACTGGACACAGAGTATCTTCTTATGGTAAACATCACTCTACCAAGTATTAAGAATTTCTTAAAGCATCTTAATTACCTCTAGCTGTTGCAACAGTTCTGGAATGCTCATTCCTTCCTGATTCTCTACTTCAGCAGAATTGAAATGGTTCTTATTTTCTAGAATGTTGTTCACAGTTACTGATTTACTTAATAAAATAGGGAAGGATTTTGTTCTTCCAGTTGTAGGAACCGAGTTAATATTGTCACTTCTTTCTGGTATTTTAATTTCTGAAGCAACTTCGGAGAAGTCAGGAAAGCAATAGTGAGCTTGACCTTGGCCGTATTTGAGCTTGTGAAGTGAAACTGTTTTTTTAAACAGGTCAGTCTCTTCTTTCATGTTTTGAAAGATGTGTGTATTTTCATTCTCATTAACCAACTGTGAATTTTCTTGTCTGCACCCGCACTTACCAGTAGAAATAGGTTTCTTTAAAACACATCTATTTTCATTTAATGAATTTTGATTTGTATCACCAGCGTTTACTTCCTTGTGCTTTTCTAAGTGATATTCTTCAAAGTTAATTGCCTGTTGTTCATGCGCTAAAGGGCCTTTGACATGTTCTGAAGGCTCAGGTTTGTTCACAGTGTCATTGATACTTTCCGTAAAGGATGTCTCTGGTATTGTCTCGCATTCAATTAACTGGCATGTGGTTATTAACTCTCCCTTAGAAAAATGACGCAAAAGGACATTGGACATTTTTGAGTTAGATAGATGTTCTTTGCTATCTGATTTACTGAAGTCACCAACAGGCAATTCCTTCTTAAAGGAAGCTTCACTTCCAGGCATTTCAACTGAAATTCCTGTTGTTCGTATGGCACCTCTGTGGTGACTGGAGAATTCTTCAGGCTGTGGATAAGTTTCATAATTTGCTGTTGCTTTTATGTTTTTGTTATCTTCAGAACAGGCTAGTAAGTTTAAAATACCACAAATATCTTTTGTACAAGTACAGTCATTCAAGTTATCTGAATTATTGTATCTGCAGGTTATTCCTGTATCTCCATCATAAGGTAAGTCATCTTGTTCCTCATCAGTTGCATCGGTGATACAGCCTAATTCATCTGAAAATGAACTATTCATTTGGGTTTTCATCCAGTCTGATAGTTCGCACTTTTTTGTACTCTCCATGTCCAGTTTACGTAGAATATGAATGCCATTGCTTCTCCACTTTCAGATAGAGCTTTTGCTATCGCATGGATCAAAATCTGTAATGTATGAGTAATAATTATTTTGAACTTTAAATACATTTGAGAGTAAGATCTGCTTCTGTCTTGTACCTACTGTAGGTTTTTTTAGAACCATCCCCCTGATGTGGATGTTTCCATATTTACGCTAGAGGAGAAACAGACACAAATGCCAAAAGCATCGGGAAAAGAAGAATTGAGCTTAGTGCCAGGTACTGTCCTTGCTTGCTAATCCCTCTGTAGTATTATAGACAAAAAAACCCACCTTAACACAGCCAACAGGGGTACTAGAATTCAACCTCAGCTTAAAAAAAAAAAAAAAGTAATAAAATACAATTCCTCACACTTTACCTCCCCACCATAACGTGTTTCTTCAGCCTCTGCACCAGAGAAAAATCACCAAACTCTTTTCAATTTATTTCTCACCCCATTTATATCGGATAAAAGGCAATCAATGACTATGATACTGAAGTAGTGTCCGTTCTCGATGGCCCCATGGCGTACGTTGTTTCACCGTCTCTATGCTCAGCATAAGCAGAAAGAAGCGAACTTACAGCACCCGTTTCCTATAAGCGACACTGTCGCTGCCCGGCTGTGCTTTCTCCTTCTCGGTAGGAAATGGAGCGGTGCCGCAGAGCCTCAGCCGCTGCTGCTTTTATTACCGCCCCTCCCCCCCACCCCCAACTATATATTTCGGGATCAGCCGCAGTTGCGCTCCTCTTGAAACACGAGCCGCGCCGTCCCAGCACTGGCAGGGCCGCCAGGTGTGCGGCGGGCGCGGCCCTGCCCCCGTGTCCGCTTACACGCCGGTAACCCGAGCGCCGTTGCCGGGCGGGCCGTTCCCCCCACCCCGCCTCCGGGGCGGGGAGGGGCGGCACGGCCGGGCCGCAGGTGCTGCGGTGGCCGGGCGGCTCCCTGCTCCCCCGCCCCTCTCCTCAGGGAGGTGCCCCACCCACTGCCTGGCCCCGCCCCTCCTTCTCTCATTGGTCCGTATGAACGATGCGACCTTCCGGCGGCGGGGCGGAGCGTGCGCAGAGGGCCGTTGGGCTGCCCCGCCCTGTGGGAGAGGGCGGCCCCGGCGGGGCGGGCGCGCGGGGATTGGTGGGTTCGAAGAGCGGCTGCGCGTGGGCGGGCGACGCCCCCGCGCTCCCCCGCTGCGGCGATCGCTCTGGGAACGGCTGCGGTACCGCCGGCGCGCGGCCCCTCAGCCCGCGGCCGCCCCGGCACCCAGGTGAGGCGCCGTCCCGGGGCGGGAAGGAGCGCCGGGAGGCCCGGTCGCCCGCTGCGAAGCCGGCGGCGGCCCGGGCGGGGGTCGCGTCGTGGGCGCAGCGGTGAGCGCTGGCTGTCAGGAAGGGGGGGCGCTTTGCGGGGCCCGCCCGGCCCAGGTGGGACCGCCGGGTCCCGCCGCCTGTCAGCACCTGCTCCCGCCGTCGGGCGGCTCCGGCGGCAGCGCCAGCTCCTCCGGTCCCGGCTTCACAAGGCTGCAGCGGCCTTTATCGCAGAGCCGCTTCTGAGCGGCCTGATGCGATGGCGAATAAACTTACCGTATAGTCCGCTTTGGAAAGCTACGGTTTGTGTCTGAAGCCCGATATTTTGACTTCCAGTGGTGCTTGTGGCAGTCGTCGGCCTCACTTCTTTGGAAACAAAAGCAACCAGCCTTTATTGACTGTGTATCATTGAGAGATCACCCTCGTTTCTCTAGAGTGAGTTAGTAACAAAAAGGCGTTACATCCGATATCTTTAATCAGTTGTGTTGTGCTTAACGAGATAGGTAAGGGTGATAAATAGTAAATAAAATTTTAAGGGGGTGAATGAAGCAGGCTATTAATATAACAGGAACCAAAGGACCTGCAAACATACAGTGGAGGGTGGAGTATACAGGGAACAAGCTCCAAACTCTGCAAGAACTTGAGTTAGGCATTGTGTTGTGGGATATCTAAACTTATACCACACCTGGTCTTATTTATCCACCAGGCTGTAGCTTTTGCTAGTCTAGTACCTCCCCTTCTTCTTTTGCTTGTTCACTTTTTAAGCGGAGGAGCATATTTAATCAGGAATTCTTCTTTGTCCCTTTATTGACCTGGTTGCAAAGACACAAATTGTACCGCACCTTGAAATTGTGGCCTTTCTTCTGCTTTAGATGCTTTTTCAGCCTAATATGCTGTTCCTGTTAGATTCTTGCCAGCAGGATGCAGGGTACGTGCATCCTGGGTTGCCATGGAGAGCTACGCAACCATCTCAGAATTTAGAAGAACATGCTGAGTCTTGCATCTCAAAAACATCAGTTAAGAGATTCCAGTTCCTCTTTAAATTTTGTCTGAAAACTTTATACCTTTTGCTTAAGTCATAATTTTATCAGAGCTGAAAATATCACGTGCAGTCCTTCTAAATTCTCTGCTTATATATTTTTATTGTGTGTTTAAACTGATTTGTAGGCCCGTAGTAGTGTTTCTTCTTACTAGTGCTATTAATGGTTACCTAGACTTCTGAACTGTGATTATGCATCCCTCTGGCGGGAAGGACTTTATACTTTCAGATACTTCCGTATAAAGCTAAGACAAAACTTACCTGAAACTTAAAACAGTTTTATTGGATTAGAAGAAAACCTATATGAGTCTTGTCTGTTGCTTTATTTAAAACGCTGTTATTTAAATGCTCTCGTAACTGTAAAGCGGCTAAAAACTACTTTGAATTGTACATTCCTCCTATTCTTGCTATAAAATTGCTTCAGAACTTGATGATAAGGTTAAAGTAATTTTTGAAAAGGTATTGATAGGCGTTTTACCATTTTGTTCTTGTGCTCTTGTAGTCACTTGGCTTAAATTCCTATTTTTTTCTTTTCTTTTTTTCCCGTGGCATTTAGAGAAAACCATTATTTCTCTTCTTAGACTTTCTTTTGGTAGTCAGCAAGTCAGTCTCTTCCAGTAAAAATGTTGAGTAAAAGCATTGCAAAAAAGATAGAAAACCTGTTTCTTTTTGGCATGTTGCAGAGGAGAACAACACAATTTTGAAAATGAGTCTTACCTCTTATACCTTGTCAGGGTGGGGATTTATTCTTATTTTGCTAGAACTGTTTCTAATGTCAATTCTCAGCCTTTTCTTGTCAACAAATGACAGCAGACCAGTTTTCTAAACCGCTGTCCTCCAGGTCCCCATGTGCAATATGATTTGGAGAGCAGCTTGGCTCCCTAGTAGTTAGGAAGGAAAAGTTTTATTAAGAAATGTATGTTTTTTCTAAGAATAAATGCTGTCTGTTCATAGTTTTAACTATTGAACGTGTGGGCAGTTTTTCTTGCTTTACACAGTTTATCTGGATTCTTCTGTTTTGCTTAAAACAGGATCATTTTTAGTTTCTCCTAGTTTCTCAGTTTTTAAAATTTAATAGCAAAGATATTTGTACTTTCCTCTGTTTGTCATTCAGTTTTTTCTAGCAGTTGTGTAGTCAGTTTCACTTTCCTTAACTTAGTCATTCCTGCCCAGGTCTGGTAACTATGGTCTTGGTTTTAGTAGTCTTTAAGGTTAACATCATAATGAAATTGTTTATATTTAAGAAGCAGGTATTGATCTTATGACTTTCTGAAAGATTAACCTGTTATTACAATTACTCTTCCAGTGAATGAAAGAATAGGGGCATACCAGGTGAAGAAAAAAACAACCCTTAACTTTTATTTAGGTATTTAATAGCAAGTCAGCTATACAAATGATCATATAAAAAAAAAAAAAGTACCATTTTGTGGAATATCATAACATTAGGAATATAAAATACAGGAAAAATAGAAGTGGAAAAACTGGTAAGAGATGGTCTGAAACTTACGTAGCATTGAACAGATGATTAATATCAAGCTGCCTCTTGGGACTCAAATTTGGCATTGTTTGAAGAATATGGTTCTTGTTCATATAATAAAACTCTTGTGTATTATAAAGCTTTTAATAATATGAAGGAAAAACTTCCATGCAGCTGAGCTACAGGAAAAATAAACAATACATAATCTACCAAGAAGCTTCTCTAAATCTTTTTTTATTTCTTCACCATTTCTGTTTACTACGTTTTTTTTCTGCTATCATCATGCTGGTATACTGTTATGAATTTTGTTCCTTGCATGCAACACTTTGGAGCGTGTACCTTACGTAGCCATCATTCATCTGTTAGAGGAGAGGATGCGCTATTGTGACCAATAGTATTTTTGTGATAATGTGTATATATAATGGATAAATCTGTGAGCAATAGGGGCAAAATGGAGGCCAGTTCAGTATTTATCACACAGACTAAAAAACCCCAAATGCATTAACTGGCTTCTGAATAGACTTGTACCTGCATCAAAAATGTTGGAATAAATATGCAAAGCAGTTTACAAAGTGTTGTGCCATAAATAAACTGTGTCTGTAGGAAGCAAACAATAAGAAAAAACAAGAAGTGTTGTTCTCACTGTAGTATGTGTTCATCGTGCACTTTTACAGTTTTTGCGGGTTGTAGCTGTACGTTGTTCAGCTGTGGACTCATAATTGAGGAGACAGTTAATACTTGAGAACTGAGGGGCACAGGTGATGCACCGAGCAATGCTGCTGGCAGTAAACTATCATGGATCATTTCAGTGTAATACAGGTTCTGTGGGAGCTACATCTGCGCCTCGCAGGATAAAAAATTGCTAGAGTGGTAATGAATTATTTATGCTGAATGCCTGTTTAATGTCTGAATGAGTATCACAGTGTGAAATAGGAAATTTGATATAGCAGCTGTATTGCTTCACTTAAATTGCTGTTGTGTTTTATTGTCTCTCATTCCAAGGATTTTAATTTTTTTTTTTTAATTTATGAAATCTTAAGATTCATTTTCTCCTTTCTCTGCAAGATGCTTGTGCAATTTGCCTGTCTTCTTTCTTTTACTTGCCAGGATCTCTTTTTAAGAGATGTTATAGGCCAAGAAGGAGCTGAGCTAGGTGGAACATTGTATTGGAGAGGTTTGTGATCAACTTGCGCTATCAGTTTAAGTACAAATAGTCAACGTTTTGTGCTGAACTTTTCCCATCTGTTGTTCTTTCACATCATATAACACGCTCCATTTCCCAAACTGAAGGTACTTGAGTAAATGTCTTGTTGGCTGGGAGAGGCCTGAGATCTAGTATATGTTAATTTGCATGATGAGATTGTCACTAATTATCAGAAGGAGCAGTGTTCAAATTTGCTTTCAGAACTTGGTAACAAAACTCTTACCGATTTTGTGGTCATATGATTTAAACTTAAGCTAAGAATAAAAGGATCACAAGTTATTACTTTGTTGTGAACTGTCATTGAGATCTATTGTGGCATTTAAACACTTTGAAATTGCAAATCTCATCTTCAGTTGTGAGATGCTTGGAAAGAAGGCAGCGCAGTATCTGTTTTCAGTCTATGAATGACAGTATGTAAAAACCTAGAACTCATTCTGATAAAAGTGAAGGAGTCCTAATACCCTGATGTATCAAATATATGAAAAATTATCAGCTATTCTGACTTTGCTCTTTTTTTTTAAGGCAAAGAGAGAATGTTATTCTACTGTCTTCTTGTATCTGAAATCTTAATCTTGTTGCATTTAGTTTTCAGTGGCCTGATTAGTTTTATTATGGGGATATTAGCTATATTCTGCTGGCACTTCATGTTCTCTTCCTTTCTTATTTTGTCATAGTGTGGGATTGCCTTCCTTCAGGATTTAAATAGATGGCTTACATAAACTATCTGCAGGAATATCCTAATAATAAAAATGCTTGTGGTTGCCTGTGTTAGCTACACCCGGTTCTTTAACTTGCACACTGGAAAGTAATTACGTACATTAAGTAGCAAGCTGATTGCCAGCTAAATACTGATTCTCTTACAAAAAGGATGTTCTGTTCTGGAAAGATACTCTGATAGACGCACTGAGAGGTCCACCTTCGCATCATTAAACACTGACTGGTATTTAATACACTCAGATATCAGTCTAATATGTGCATTTGTTGCTTCTCTGTGTTACTCTACTTAGTGGAAGTATGCGTGCTGTTTGCTTGTCTTTGTCTACAGTCATTCTAAGACTGTAAGTCACTTTATGGCCCGCATCATTGCCAGATGCCTTAAATATTTCTATTTACAAACCTGTGCTATACCTTCACTATGCCTAATAGGGCACCTTCGCATTTACTGAAGTTATAGAGTTGGCCTGGAACTATGATAGTACTCTATGCTAGCAGTGAAGATTAAGTTTCTGGCATCTCTTTCTGCTTTTAATTATTCCATTTTAGGGAATGTATTTACATTTCAATCTCATTGCTGGGTGAAAATAGGGTGTTTAGTGTGAGTAGAGGTAGCAGATTCTGGCCAGGAATTTGAATGTTCCTTAACTGAAAGTTTTTAATTTTTCTTTAGTTTTTGGTATAATATATGTTTCTGTTGTTGCATAGCGTGTATACAGTTTTATCTGCTGCTTGGTGTTTTGTATGAAAGGAAAAGAAAATAACCCTTAAGAATGTGGGCGAGCTTCTTTCTGACTCAGAGAAGGAAGATGCTTCTGGATTCAGTTATCATGGTTTGGAATAGTTTTTTTATGATCTGGCAGAAATAACTTGTGTCATTAAGACTGCTTGTGTTTTAAGGTGGATAAGTGTGAGTAATATGGAAAATAATGCTAGACAATGCTTACTTGTTAAAGGAGGCATTTGCACAACCCTTCAACAACAGAAGGGGAAAATGAACAAAAAGGATACAGAGCTTAAAAGGCTTGCAATGTTGCAGACCTGTAGCGTTACTTAAAGCCCCAAATGCTCTGTTAAACTAGTTACTCCACAAACAGAAAGGAAAACAACCTCCTCTTAATATACAGAATAAGTGGAAAATATATAAAGGGCATGTAGAAATGCTCCTGGACTTCTGTTTGCCATTAACAGAATGCTGTATAAGCTCGAGCATCTAGTCTGCTATGCCAAAAAGAGATGTCAGTGAAGGAGAATCAAGAGGAGTTAGTCTATGTGAAAGAGCACAGAGGAAGCAAGCCTTGTCTTACCTATATTTAGAACCCAAAATGCAGCAAGGTCAATTGGGTTTAGGTAACCAAAGAAATGAAGGAAACCACAAACAAATGACGTTTTTAGAAATAGAGTCATAAATTAAATATCTCCACTGTTACCATGTCTCTCATAGCGCAGGACCATATTAGCAATTAGATAATAAATGTGCTCTGGTCTGGAGCTGTGTTCCCCTAGCATGGAATTAAAGTCCATGCTTTCATTTACAGCTGTGGATGCGGTGAGATCCTTACTTTATTGTGAGCAAAATGTGTCTCTGAAACGCTCGCCACCTATTAGGTTCTGGTTTTGTTTTGTTTTGGTTTTTTTTAAATATCTCAAGATTTAGAAGGATCTCATTGCTAGGGCCTTTTTAAAGCTTATTTAAAAAATATAAATAGAATTTCATATACTAGTATGATTTATAATTATGTATTTAATCTTGTAACTGGTTGTGTGGTTTTATGCAATATTTTAATTACTTTATTTCATATAGATATTAATTTTTTCAATAAAAGTCTTTTACAGTCCTACTTTGGACTGTTCTGGGCATACTTGTGCTCCTTTGTTACTGGAGGGTTTCTCTTCCTGCAGTCATATTGATGAGTAAAAGTAAATGGATAAGTAAATTTAAATACTTGGACAGAAAGCCGTTTCTTCCATTTGGGTAAATACAGTACTAGAAACAAATTGGGGAGAGAAGTGAAGAATAGAATCAGTTGGATCACTCAGGAGTGCATGACAGATAATGGTATTATTTGTGTGATTTTTCATTTAGCAGTTATTTCAGTTTTTTGAGGGGAGGTGTTGTGAGTGTCATAGCTCCTATTGTTAGTATTTTTCTACTCTTTTATAACCTCTGTGCTTCTGTTGACTGTCTGAAAAGACTGCTGGTTATACTGAAGTAATTTAGTCTTGGGCTTTAACTGGCTAAGAAGGGAGATGAAATAATTTCTTAGATAATGGAGTCAAGTTTCGATACCTCACTACAGTAATTCTGTTCTTTTGATTCATAAAAGGTAGTTAGCTATGCATCGATCAGTTCTGG
The DNA here is from genome assembly GCA_003993805.1 of Himantopus leucocephalus. Classification (NCBI taxonomy): domain Eukaryota; kingdom Metazoa; phylum Chordata; class Aves; order Charadriiformes; family Recurvirostridae; genus Himantopus; species Himantopus leucocephalus. Next base: position 1,303,952 of record RSEF01000008.1, on the reverse strand, counting down.
TAATAAAATGCCTGTCTAGCCTTATGCTGTCAGTCACAATTTTTTGATTCCCTTTCCAGCAAGGAGCTGGTTTCATATATAAACGATAGCTCTGTCCACATGGTTTGGGGAAAGGAGAGGAAACTTCATATTCCTTCTTCTATGAGTATGCTATAAGTGAAATTCCAGGCTTGTGGAGCAGTGGGATGGTAGGATTTCTATTTTGTTGAAAGAACATCACGTGTGGCCCAAAGCTGATACAATACCCACCCCTTCCACCATTTTAGGATTGTCTGCAATATTCAGTAATATGTCTTAGTTTCACGTGGGCCCATACTTATAAGTCAGCATGGTAAATATAATTGGGATGGAGGAGGGAGCATCCAAATAGAGAACATTAGATAGTGGTACTAATTTATTTGCACGTTGTCTGATGAGTCTGATAGCATAGGATGGGTTAAGCTGTGTCTTTACCATGCTCCGTAGTGATTTCAAGCTCTGCAGAATCTGCTTTGACACTCACACCTAGAAGGAGTGTCTGAGGTAGTTATTTACGAGCCTCAGCTTTCCTGTTTTGTCCTTTAGATGCAACCTGTTAATGTCTGACGTGAGCTGCACTTGGATTGTATGCTGGAAAGTATGCTTGTATGCTGCTAAGCCAGTCCTTTAAAAGAAGCCCCGTGGTTTATTCTGCAGGTATCTGCTCCATATATAAATCCATGAGGAGAAAATGGCAGTATTTCAGAGCAGGTATTGCTCCAGGTCGTCAGTGACCCTGAATAAAACCTCAAATTCACTTTGTCAGTGAAGGTGGTTTCTACGTGCTGTCAGCTAAGCAGAGCAGCTGTTGAACTTCTGTCAAAAGTAGTGTAGAGAGGAGTTTAAAATTAGGCTTCCAAGAGCAACCACACTGGTCGTAGTACAGTGTTTCTCCAATCTGCGTGATCCACTGTCATGACTAGTCATTTGTATTGCACTGTGCTCGAGGTTTGGAAAAAATAGCTTTTTCCCAACCTAGTATACAGTTATTTTAAAGTTCATTCACAGGGGAATATTATTACTACAGAAATAATATAATATTAATGATAATGCTGTTCAATATGTAAATACAATATTAAACTTGATACAGAATTTTAAGGGGTCTTTTTTTGGCTTATTTTAGGCCTATTTATTAATTCAGGTGCATTTTAAAAATATCCTTGGACAGCATTGAAGACTAAACTTATGGTTTGTCTAGTTCTGAGTGTTCCTTGTTGTACTATTTGTGTTTATATGCTGTTTTGTATTTTGAAGGTCTGTAGCAAAGCTAATCTCTGTATTTTGGTGATAGAATTGTCAGTATTTTTTTTTGTTGCTGTTGTTTAATCTGTCACTTTCTCCATAGGGTATGCAAAGGTTGTTTTTGGATAATCCAGTTCAAGATTCTTTTCCTTTTTTTTTTTTAGCCTCTTCCCGAAAGGAAATTCAAATTAGTTCACCACTGGGAAATTTCCCTTAATGTTGAAACAACAAATCTCTGTAGCTAGTTTTTCAAAGGAAATACAATTTGTGCAATTGGTCTACTTCTATCTGTGCTTTCCTCTAGTAGCTTTTGAATCTCTCAGTCAGTGATGACTTAATTTGGCAGATGCTCCTTCCCTATAGGTTTGTGAAAAATACCAGATGGGTAGAGAAGGCATTACTTGATTGTCTCCTTTAGGGAAAGGCAGAAAGAATTGAACTGCTAGATATTCTGTTTGTCAGCCCCCAAGTGACCAGTTAGCTTGTGTCAGTCAGTCAGCCATGTAACTGTAGATAAGGTAAGCAATACTTTTGATCCTCTGACAAACTTCAAAGAGGAGGGTATGGGTTGAGGGAAGGAGCCAATGAAGCTGCAGAAAATTAGTTTTAAGGAGATGCAGGGGGAAAAAACATCTCCCTCTCTACAATATTGTGGTTATTGGTTCTATATACTGCTAATAAATAGCAATATCGGCTTTCTGTTGCTTGCTGATTCATTTTCACTTGTGTGGAAATATGGTATTCTGTCACAAGTTAAAATGAAGGAATCTGTCATAGACGTTCAGTGTAACTAAGAACTGCAAACTGATTAAAGTGATTGTCTGCCATTGTGATAAAATTGATAGCATGTAATCAAATCTTTTCTGAAATGGAAAATGCCTTAAAACATGAAATGCTTGTCCGGAAGGTGTAATAACTAGGACAATTAGCTTGCATAACAGGCTTTTGAGAAAGAAATTATAGCTATTGTTTTATTACTGTCAGTGACTTGAACTATTCTGATCAGAACTGAAGATGGGAGAATCTTGCCTTCTTCTATAATGTTTCTTAAGAGTGAGCCTCATTCAAGTCTCAGCATATATATATGTATATCAGTGATTCAGTTCAGTGATGTTAATGGAAGGTTGAGATGTACTTTCTTTGAAGATCAGCCATTAGGCCTTGGTTCCCTTTCTGAAAACACTGATAATAATTTTATGAAAAATACTGAATAAGCGCAAGCGTGATGGGATTTCACTTTTTAAAGCACTGTTGTGTGGGATTCCTTTCAGTATGTAACATTAGTATTTTACTATGATTTTTCTTTTAATTCATTGTAAAAATTGTACGAATTAATAGATTTTACACAATTTCAGAGAATCAAGTTAAAAGTAGTTTCATAGAATTTAGTAGGGAATTCAACCCCATGCAAACGCCAAGCTTCTATATCGCTTCTATATAAATCTGTGATTTAATAGAAAAGAGTAAGAAATGACTTTTTGGCAGTGATAAGTACCTTTTTTTAGATAAAGCATTGAATTGAGGCAGAGTTAGCTTTTTACCGATGATTTGAAGATCCTTTAGCTGTCTATAGACAGGGTGGATGAGCCCTAACTATGGCTCACCATTTTCTCCTAATAAGAGTTGATAAAGTGCATGTTCTGTCTATTATGGGCTATAAACTGGCTGCCACATTTGATTGCCTTGCTTTATTTGATTTTGGGGGGTAGGGGGGTGTATTGGTTTTGGTATCATACCTCTGTGTAATTAGTAACACCAGTTTAATTTTCTACTTCTGAAGGAGGCCAGATCTTTTCTCTGTGTGCTTTTTTCGGCTACTTGGAAATTGAAAAAAAGCTAGGAATTCCTGCATTTGATAGCTGGAATAGTAAAATTGTGCATTTTAAAGTTGTGTATGCAACTTCAGTTTTCTATTTATGCTTTCCTGAAAGTCAGCTCTTTAACATGGATGTGGATTTTGCATTGTTTAAAGGTGTGGAGAGAATAAATTTAAAGTGGCAGTTTTGCATTAATACAGATACTTTTTTTTTTTGTTTTGCTAGTAAGCACCAAGTGCGTTTTTTCATGCTACATGAAGTTTTAATTAAAAATGCAAGTTTAGGAGAAAGCCCCTTTCACTGTTAGGTATGCTGGTAGAGTAGACCCTCTCCTGATTTCTGTAAATTCACCAGGCTTTTCTGCTGAAGTACTGTGTCCTCCGAGTCAGTTTCATGTTGATCACCAGCTGGGGAAAGGCTTGGTTACACAGAGGTATTCTGAATAGTTAAGTTAGAGCAAGGCTTAGTTTGCTGTAGCGTAATCCTCTGAAGGCCAATTTAAGCCCAGGAGATATTGTCTGTGGAAGCGTTCATCGATTTCCACCTCCTGAATTTTGAAGTCACCACGCTAATTAATATGCTGCAATTTTTCTTAGTGATTACACGTTGGCATGGCTGAAGGTATAACTTCATGTCCTAATGAGTGAATGAAGGTGAGGAAGCGAGGTATGAAGACCAGACCCAGTAATTTTTGTTGGATCTGTGATCATGATGTGTTGGCCAACACGGGTGTGTCTGTATCACCCTCCCAAGACCAGGAATGTGCCGTGTGGCCAGTAAAGAGGGAAGAAAGAAGGAGCAGTGGTTCCAGCTGGTGGGAGATGGTGGCATTGGTCAGCGGATGAGGTTAAGTAAGAGGACAGAAGCGTAGCTCAGATAAAATGAAGTTATAAACAGCTGATGTGAAATGTACTTCTAAAAATAACTGATATTTAGATAAATGCAGTCATTCTGATGTACTTTTAAATATGACTCTTTATTAAATTTGGCTTTTTATTTCTAAAAAAGCTTCTTAAAACAAAGTATTCAGTTAATTACAATTACAGTATAAATATGTAAACAAATTACCACAGTCATTATTTCATGATTTGTGGCAGTTGCCAACATGTGCACACTTTTTAGTTTGTGGCATGTACTAATTTGCATGAGTGTATCCATCTGTGGAAGAGAACTTTCAGTTCCCTTGCATTTGCTGAGCACCAGGAATGCTCATGGATGATTGCTGTAGACTGGCTGGCTTACAGCTATGTGCTTGTATGAGTTATCTGATTTGAGGTTCGGACAAACTTCCGGAAACTAAAAACCTGTAACACAGTCTTCCCAGTATGTGGGTTGCAATGGTATTGTAAACTCTATGTGTCACACTTCATAATTGCAAAAATACACCCACACCCACTTGTTGATGCCAAATAATTCTAATGATGAGCATGGAAGGGCAAAATAGTTGTTTGACTGGAAGAATGTGGATGGTCTGTTTGAGGGGTGCTGTCAAGGTAGAGTATGATGGAAAACATGAATCTTCACAGCTGGTACTTGATAAAACTAATGAGAGGAAAAGGCATGGCCTACATAGACAATTAAAAATAGAGGGTTGCATTTTCTTCTGGTGACAGCTTTAAATCTGAGCTCTGCTATTGTCTTTTGACATCTCTGCAGTCTCTTGATGAAATATGCATTTATGAATTACGCAACTGTATGTTTACTTGCAAAGGAAGGTAATATTAGTACTGAGCAATAAATATGTCAACTCCTCTACTAAAAATATGCTTAAAAGTGGGTAGACTTTTGAATACAGAGTTTCTTTTCTGTTAATCTTTTCCCTGCCAGCCTAAACATGTCTAACGGCTAAGTGTTGGCTGCTGCAATGCCTTTGAAGCAGAGTTTGGAGCTTATATAACCATGGTGCAGGATTTTGGAATGCGAAGCCAGTGTAAAAAAAAAAAAAACAAAAAAAACCCACCTAAACTCCCATATCTCCCCTCTTTTCTTTTGGGAGCCCGGTGGGGAAGGTGGAAGGGAGCATAAACCTCTGCTGGCTTCTGTGCTCATAATGTTCTGGGTGGGATGAACTCCAGAATGGGTGAACTCCAGCTGGGATTGTGTCAGCCAGTTCTGACTACTGTAGGACTTCAGCTAACTATCAGGGTTTCAGCAGTACTGTTTAGGTGTAAAGCAGTTTGTGATGTGTTTTATATTATGCCTTTCATTCTGTAGCTTTCATCATTTAAGCTTTTGGCTTGGAACTTCATGAGGCCAAAGAATACTAACAAGGGTAAATTACTCAAAGTTTCCAACAGAAAAGAGAGCACTGGTTTTTGTTAAACCTTCTTTGCTTTCTCGCTGGCCTACAGAAATTGCCATATGTATGTAGAAGGCTTTGGCTCTGCCTTTAAGTTCTTGATTGACGCTTCCTGCTTAGTAGGAGTAGTGTTATGCTTTTACATCAGCTGCAAATGGTTATGAGTTATTAACTGAGGATGAGACTTCAAGCCAAGCATCTTGTGTTCCCTTTGCAGAAACGCAGCTGAATGGAGCTTAAAGGGCCACAGATGAAACAACTTGAACACGTTTCTGAAGGTTTAAGATGTGTCTGACAGTGACCTCCTTACCTTAGTAATAAAGAAGAGTTTTTCAACAGGAGCTTAGGATATCTTTACTCCAACTTATTAATATACTAACTGGAATGGTGTTCTGACAACAATTCTCCGTAGTAAAGTACTTACCCTACTACAGAACGGTCTTATTTTCTCTACTGATAATGCAACTCAATGGAGGAAAGTAATGTTTTGATAAGCATGCGTGAAGATCGTTCCTTTCATGTGCGATACAGGTAAGACTGTATTAATTTTAGTATGGATGAATAAGTGCTGTTAATAATAGAAAACTAATCAAGTTGCAACAAGTTTGGTATCTCTGTTACGAGTGTCATTGCAATGGAAAGTTAAAATAACTTTTTTTTGCTTCTCTTGATTTTTGAACTATGCAAATTCACTTTTGTTATACAGTATATTATATTAATATAATTACATTATTGTATAGTATTGGAACGGTATGTGGTTGCAGAATAGTACATGACTGTATTTCCTTGTGTTTCTGATAGAATGATATGAAGTATGATCCCTGCGTGGTAATAGCTGCTCTCTCTTCTTTTAGCTTTTGGGCTGCATATGCAAATTGTTGAGTTTTGTCTGCTAAAGTTCTCTGCACTTGTCTCATTATTGCCTCAATGAATGATGAATTTTTAGATGCACTGTCAGAGCAGTATTTTCCTTGCTTAAAATAAAGAAATTTGATTGCTAGGTAGAAACTGCTTTGATTCCTTGGACTAAAAAAGTGTTGTTATTGCAAGTCAAGAGGATATGTGATTTCCCTTCTGAGAGCTTTTATCATTTTTCTTCTGGAATCCCCTTTACAGACATGGGACAACACGTTAGCATTGCAGACTCCCTCGAATGAACCTGAACAACAGAAGCATTGTGTAGTGCATGGTATTTGGATGGCTGGTGTTTGGAAGGGTAAATCTTCCAGCTCATTCAGTAGGAAGGGACACTGGAACACTGGAATGATTGTTTTAAAAATAAATAAAAAGCACGATTCTTGTTGTGTGCTCCCCCTGCCCCCCTCTACCCTGGTCATCCTTGCTTTGGAGGCCTTTTGCTTGCTAGCTAACAGGAACAAAGCACTACCCTTATTTGTAAGACAGCGCATGCTACGGCTTAAAATTAATTGTGAAAACGTTCTGACAGTGTTAGCTTGCTGTTAGATTGGTCTTCTCTTCCGTTTCATAGAAGTACAGTGTTAGTTCTGGTTAGCAGTGCAGTCAGCAGGAGGAGCTTTTTCGTGGTCAGTGAGGAGAAAATTAGCAAATAAACTGTAATTTACTCTCCGCTCTCTTTATTTTGCTAAAATCTTTATGTGGCGGCTTTGACAGCAGGAATCCCTAAGTGCGTGAGCATATTTCTTCTGTGCTAAGTGTTTCTTGAACGTATCTAACTCCCAGCATTCTTGTAACGTGTTTACCCGTGCTGTGGCTGACANTTTATGTGGCGGCTTTGACAGCAGGAATCCCTAAGTGCGTGAGCGTATTTCTTCTGTGCTAAGTGTTTCTTGAACATATCTAACTCCCATCATTCTTGTAACATGTTTACCCGTGCTGTGGCTGACGCTCTTGGGTCCTCCCCAGACAGCTGTAGAAGATCCTTGCTCACTCTTTAATAAAACCAGGAGCTGTTCAGTGTCCTATCATAGAAGTTAAATGGATGAAGTAAGTGGCATGGCCAATTGCCTGGTTTAAATTGACAAGCCAGAAGTAACTTCAAAAAAATTCACAAGCACAGTCAGGGCAAAATGCCTTGCTACTTTATGCTGTATTTCAGTACAGGCTTGAATGATACTGATTAACAATAAAAATATTAATGGCCTTATTAGACCTTTCTGTAAGAACTGTAATCTGATGGACATTTAAAAACCATCAAGGCGTAATCCTTCAATTTTTTTTTAAATATTAAACTTTTATAAAACTTAGAGAAACTGCAAATTAATTCAGTGTATTGAACTGGAATTTTATGATGAGTTAATAGCTATAATTTGGAAACATTTTTTTGGTTGTAGTTTAAAATTTAATGCAGGAAAGAATAGGTCATAAATTACTGGGGGTGGTGGTTTTATTTATCAGTTTTTAAAATTTTTTACCTACAGATATTGTCCTAGGCTCGTTCGGCTCTGACTGCTTTTTCCTTCCTTCTGGTATTCCAATAGAACTGACTTTAAAAAGAAGCTGGTGGCCCACTCCTAAGTCAAGGCTTTACTATGGGTCTGTTTCTTACTGTGCAAGCTGTTGCTTTCTCCCCACTGTAGTTGACCAGTATCGATTTAGCAGCTATAAAATGGCTTACGCTGGTGGAAGGAAACTGGTTTTTATTCTTACGTTGTTTAGTGACTGAAAATAAAATGCTGAAGTTAATAGGTGGGACTAATAAGTGATCTGTAAAGTAAGTATTTGTAGAACTCACTTGGCTTGGCCTGCAAAATTCATAAACCAAAAAATTGTAACTGCTTTTATCTTGGCTGGAGGAAAAGAACCCAAAATTCAGGTGTGTGGTTTCTTTGTGTGTGTGTGCGTGTTGTTTCTAAATTTGCCATCAAACTTGGTTTGACTAAACACAGTGTTGCTTTGGAATGGTCAACGAGGTATGCTTCTGCATTACGTATAGAAACCAAGAATAAGGGCAGGAGTCAGGAACAGTATGTGTCTTTATTATAGGATGCTGTGGCATTAGTGATTTTACGCATCTGAATTAAAGAGATATAATAGGGTTGTGGTTTTTTTGTTCGTGCCTAGTATGTTATGTGTATCGACGTGTTTCATGGCAAATTGCATGGCAGCCCCATTCCCCCTCAATGGCAAAAAATCGTCTCAGTGGGAACTGAGCAGAGTAAAACTAAATTAATTGTGTTTAAAGATTGTAGTAGTCTTGCCTTCTTCTAGTGTCTTATTTCTTACCAGTTTTCTGTTTATTTTAGAATGAGAACAGCTGAAGGAAGGGAGACTCCAAAATGGGACAGAAAACCAGGCAGGCTAGGGTGGAGGTGTATGCCTAGGGTTTATATTCTTAGAAGTGTAAAGGTTCAAAAGAGAATATGAAGAAGGTCAGAGAAAAACAAAGGCAAAAAGAAAGAGGGGGTGAGGGGTGAGAAAAGAAAAGGGAGCCAGGCAAGATGAAAAGCTTAGAGGGACAGATAAGGATGAGGTCGTTTTACAAATGAGAAATTATTCAGGAGATGCCAGCCTTTCAGAGAACAGGTCCAGGCAACTATAAACAGAATAACAAAACAAAGCCCTGTATGAGTATTTCTACAGTGGTATCTGGCAGAACATTATCCTGTTTAGCAGGAACAGAATTTCATTAGAAGTACACAGATGAATGGGCCTTGTTCTCATCTCGATTCAATGTATCTTTTGTTTAGCCATTGGGTGTTGAATAAATAACTAATTCAATTCAGCCCTGGGAACAGAGAAAGTAATTTCATATTCTCCTTGTAACTATTTAATGACTTCCTAAAACATTGATAACCTAGCCCTGGCTACTCTGCCGACCTGCTGTTTAACCATTAGTAGTGGCAGTTAAAACATTCCTAAGAGGTGATGGTTTTTTGAGTGGAGAACACCTATGTAAATCTTTAACAAAACAAAGAAACAAACAACCAAAAAATCCCCAACAAAACAATTATGTTAATTTTCATAACAGTTCTTTAAGTAATGGAGGAAAAAAGAAGAAAACCAAGGGACCTCTTAGTCCAGTTTTGGTACTTAATAGATAAGCCTAGCAAGCTTTTAAAATAACTGAATGATTTCATAGCTCTTACATAATGTGAATAAAATATTAATACTGGGTACAGGCAACTGTGGAAATAAATATTTAATTTTCTCTGTTCTTTTCTTTTTTTTAATATATTTTATGTAGACTTCGAAATTGTAGAAGGTCAGTAAGAATGGATCCAAATGGAATTATAGCTTTATTTTGCTGTAGAGATTCTAGCAAGCTGTTAACACAACCTTTCTAGAGTTGCACTCAAGAGCAGTGTTAAATTTTGGGTTCTTTTTTAGCTCAAACAATTACTAATTCTCATTCTCATTTACTTCCTGTAATTCTGGTTCAATTGAAACACTCTGTAATAAGAGCTGATTTTCATCAGCCTGGGTATAAGCCTTAGCTTCATAGTTATTTGTGTTCTGCATGAAAGAAAACAAATCTCTCCTTTTTATAAGTTATATTAAGTCTGTATTGCAAAGTCAAAAGATTATGTTTCAAGTTCCTTGATGAAATGGTAACGCTGCCTCAGCATTTGGCAGTCTTTGGCATAGTGTGAATTTAATTGAATGCAGTACATCAGGAAAATTACCGGTCCATAGCGTTCTCTGATATTGTCTTTGTACCTTTTTAAAATGTGCCTTTTGCTCATTGATTAGGTGGCTGATGCATCACAGTTGCAATTCAAAACATGATATTTTTTTAAATGGGATAAATTAATTTATAGAACTGGAGTCCAGTATAGCATTTGGACTATTACGTCACATACTCATTTTGCTGAAAGCTCTTTTTAGCTGTTCAAGCTAGAAATGTAAAGAAGTGAATGTGATTGTGTAATGGTCTAAATCTTCGCACTAAGGAGCACCATATTTTCTAGCCGTCACTTTAATTGGACATGTCAGTTAACATGAGGTGCCCGGAGAGAACCTCTTTGGATAGGATTAAGATTACCCAATGAAGTGTTTTAAGTCTTAAACCTTCAGTTGCTGATGGTGTAATCATTTCTGCCTTGTACTTAACCGTACTTAATCATTTCTGCCTTTTTCTGTCTTACATTCGATACATGCACCATGTAATAAAAACCAGGTTGTGTGTTCGCGCAAATAGGAATGCTTTAACTTCTCTGAGAAGAGTTTCCAAACCTAAAAATACTGCATGTGTTATGGATATCCAACCTGAGAAGTTGGGCCTGGGAAGAACTTCATGCCTGAGTTATCATTTGCTGTCTGCCTCTTTACCAGCTACCAAGCATACAGTATTTTTAATTGCAAAAGTTAAATATGTCTGTCATCTCGTTGTGCTTAAGTTGTGGAATGTCGAAGACCAGCAGGTATGGTACTATTTTGTGTTGCTAGCTGATTTTACTTATGAGCCAAATTCTTCTATTTCTTTTGAAAGATTTTTTTCAAATGTATTTCCTTCTTGCTCAGAGTTGAGTAGAATGTTGTATGACCTATTTTTTTCTGATTTAGAAAAATAAATAAATGTAAACATTGCAGGTATGTTAAATACTTCATCGCTATGTCTTGTCAAAACAGCTGTCTTCTGGTGTTGCCATTAAAATAACTTTTGGAAAAGCCAGCATTTGATTGTTGCTATTACTGATCTGTGCATATGAAGAGAAATGGTTTTAGGAATAGAATTTGAAATGGTTTACAACCAGGTGAATATCGAATGATGACATAACGAGGATATCTTTAACTACACCAAAATTCTGTTTTGGAGTGCAAGACTTTATACTTACTATATAATCCATCTTAGAGAAAAAATCAAAACTATATACAAATACAAAGTTGGTGTTCACTTTTTGGCTATATTAGCATATGCTTTTTAAACACTTACAGAATGACTCTTACTTAGTTTTCTTTTTGAAAAAAATCTTTTAAAAGTAGAATGATAACATTTTTGTGAGCTTTTTAAAATGCTTGTATCTTGAAAAAGCTAGAGAACCGTATTGCTTCATGATCAAGAACCTGAAGTCTTTTTCCTTCTCATCCTCCTCTCCCATACCTCCTTCGCATCTTGGAACTGGAAAGTAGGAAATGTTGCATATAGTCATTAACACTTACTGAACCATTACCTTTTGTATACCTGAATTCACAGTAGCAAAAATACATATGAATGGTTTTTGGCAGCTGCAGGTCTCTAACAACTTCTTTGTTCATTTTTCAAACTGTATTCTTCTACAAATTCTGCTATAAATTCAGTCATGAGTATCTTCTTTACTGCTTGCAGTATTTTGTACCCTATAATTACACAATTATTTGCTTACAATAATCGAAAGTATTTCAGTGCGTTCTGGAATGATGGCATCTCGGTTAAGTAACTTGAATTGACATACGTTTTGTCATTAATTCAATGTAGATCTTTTTTCTTTACACTCTTGAGAATTTTCATAGCAGTGCCACTATAGGAAATGATGAAGAGCCAAGGCGTATTGAAATACACTGGAAATAACTTTGGGAAAAATAGTCATGGTCCTTGATACACAGGAATATTTGAATTTTATTTGTTTTTTCCATAAGACATTTTGCAGGTAACTATGGTATCAGCCTGAAAATAAAAGCACTTACATTTGTCAAAATCAGTATTTGCCAATACCAGCTTGATTTCTAGGTCACTTTTCTGGAATTATCTACATGGTGAAAACTCTGCATTGTTGAATCCTACAGGTGCTATATAGGGACAAAGCAGTGTTTGGATTTCCTGCCTGAGACTGAAAGAAAGAAAGGAAAATAGTTGAAGCTATTTGTTCTAATGTTATGTTTGCTCATCACTGTTGAAGTTGCAATTTCCATTTCAGCGTTAGTTTTTGTAATATTATAGTACCGAGCTCATTGCTTGTACTGTGGTGCTGGCTCCCTGTCCTAAACAGAGAGACACTCTGAGTAAAATAACCTCTTCAGAACTCAGGTTATTGGACAAAGTACTACGTTTCGAGTGACCATTTTTCTTTTTACTTAAATTGTGCAGGATGGAGGCTTCGTGCCTAGAGCTGGCTTTGGAAGGTGAGCGCCTGTGTAAAGCAGGAGATTGCCGAGCTGGTGTATCTTTCTTTGAAGCAGCTGTTCAGGTTGGAACTGAAGATTTAAAAACACTCAGTGCTATTTACAGCCAGTTAGGCAATGCCTATTTCTACTTGCATGAATATGCAAAGGCCTTGGAGTACCATCACCACGATTTAACTCTTGCAAGGTAATCTTGTGTCTTTCTTTAACCATGTTCTCCATTTCATCCCATTCTTGTAGAGATGAGCAGCTGACTGTTCATTTTCCTACCAAACCCTGCTATTAATGCGGGATAACGTGTGAATGTGGTGATGGCAGAAGGCCATGGGGTCTGGCAGGTAACTTGATTGCCCTTTAACCTGGGAGCTAATACTCAGCCTAGCACCATAATCCTAGTACTGACTGAGGCCTCGCCAGGTTTGTGGCTAATTAAGTTGCTTCTTTAAATTCACCCTTTCTTTACCCTTTCCCGTTTCTAAAACTCAGTCATTCTGGTTCTCTAGAACGTTAAGCTGGCTCTCTTGTTTACTCATTCACANCTGACTGAGGCCTTGCCAGGTTTGTGGCTAATTAAGTTGCTTCTTTAAATTCACCCTTTCTTTACCCTCTCCCGTTTCTAAAACTCAGTCATTCTGGTTCTCTAGAATGTTAAGCTGGCTCTCTTGTTTACTCATTCACATTTCTCTGTGTGAAACTCATAATATTGTGAAATCTAAAAACCCTGTGCATTTTGTGCGCTATTTATGATTTGGTATAGATCCAGTAAAAGACAGAGGCACCTAATGTACTTAACCCCAAGGTAGGCACAAATTTATTCTTCCCGCTGCCTTAACCTGCTCAAGTGCTGTAACCTTGTGGGAACTTGTTTTGTTGTGTTATTCCCCAAGTAGCACGGTCTGAGTGGTTCAGGGCCAATCTTCTGTCTTAGTCTCGTTTAGAATCTAGAAACGTAGTATTACCACTGAGCTTTCTGGGAGACCAGTATGTCTTGTAAATTCTGTAAGACTATGATAGTCAAGTGAAATGCAGAAACAGTTAAATCTCTCTAATGCTGGGGCTGTCTTTCTGTATAATCATTAAGAATTTTCTCTTCATTCTCTTCCTAAAAGTAGTGATTTCTTTTTTCATGTTGAGTAGATCCTCTGCAAAAGATGAAAGATCAATTTTTAGACATAATTGGTCAAAAATGTTGATTTCCTTAAAATGTGGTATCCCTCTCCCCATTTTCTTTTAATTTCAAATCAATAATGAAGATTAAATATGCACCTGAAATGTTTGCATCCGCAAACCAGGACAATCACTCACTGCGTATTCAGTCTAAGTGATGAAAATCTATTGTATCTTGAAGGACTCCTTAGAATGACTTCAGCAGGCTCATATGAATGAGTATGAGCAGCTGCATGAACAGCACCAACAAAATTAAATGTCTGTAACCACAGATTGAACAATGTTTATCTTGAGTGCATTTCAGATATAAAGTGAACTGAATACACACACATTTACATGGTTGGAATCTCTTTTCATAATTCTTCCAAGTCTCTACCATACATTGATCATGTGCTTGGTTTCAAATTATATTTACCGGGTGCTTTATTTCTGCACCTTTAGGACAATTGGAGATCTACTGGGAGAAGCTAAAGCTAGTGGGAATCTGGGCAACACCTTAAAGGTTCTTGGGAATTTTGAAGAAGCTATTGTTTGTTGTCAAAGACATCTGGATATTTCCAGAGAGCTTAATGATAAGGTAAGAATTGCCTAGGAATCGAAGTAAACCGCTAACATGTATTTCTGAACCCTGTTGTATTGGTAATGAGCGTGCCACCTTTCAGAGGCAAGTAAATACTGAGTATTCAATTTTTTCTTCTAGACAGTAAGAATCTCTTCGTTGTAAGATAGTTGTTTGCACCTGGAGGAATATAGATCCAGATTAATAAATATTATCCTGGTTTGTGGTGTTTTTTTTTTTTTTTTTTTTTAAAAAAAAAATTAATGATAATTGGGAATTACTATGTATCTTGTACTTCAAAAGGAAGTAGTATGCAAAACAATTTGATTGAGGGCTGTGAGTGGGTGGGAGTAAGGGGGGTGAGAAGAACATGTTCAGAATGGGTAGAGCATGTGTTGACAACTAGTTAACAAACTTTTTTTCCCATCTGTGGATTCTACGAGTTGTTGTGACACAACTTTGAAGCATAAAATTTTAGTGCCTTATTTTACTTTTGGTTTAGGTTGGAGAAGCAAGAGCACTGTATAATCTGGGAAATGTATATCACTCTAAAGGGAAAAATGTAGCTAATGCTGGGACTCACGATCCAGGGGAACTTCCAGATGATGTGAAAAATGCTTTACAAAAAGCTGCAAATTATTATGAGTAAGTAGTAACTTTAAATGTTGGGGATTGAGAGGATATGATCACCTAGTTCACTAGAATATTGGGAGACTTGTGGTGTCGTGAGCTAACCTGTGGCACGCTCCTATTCAGAACAGCGGTACCTGTGAGTTTTTTTCCTTTTAAACTGGGGAGTGCACTATTTTTTTTGTTATGCCTTCAATTTTAGTGTACCTCTTATTACCTGACAAGTCCTTCCCTTATGTTAGAATCCAGTAGTACTTCTCAAACCAGACTGAGACAACGATAGGACCTCTGTGTACTTGTATATAACGTACTCTCTAACTAGAAGCAAGCACGGCAGCTTGAGTAACAATGCGATTAAGGTCGGTATCTCACAGGAAGTTTCCTAGTCAGTGGAAGATTTATGGTTGCATAAAGGCTGTTAAAACAAGCCGAAGTACCTTTTGCTTTCTACAAATGGAAAGATTCTTTTTTTTTAATTATTATTTAAATGACTGGGAGAAAAAAAGCCTCTTAAAAGTCACTATTCTTCCTCTTCTCACTTCCCCCAAAACAGGGAAAACCTGTCAATAGTAACAGAGCTGGGTGACAGAGCAGCACAAGGACGTGCCTTTGGAAATCTGGGAAATACACACTATCTTCTGGGCAACTTCAGGAGTGCAGTTTTAGCCCACGAACAGGTACAACAATGTGCTAGTAAGAAATTCCGTTCTAGCAAAATATCACCAGTTGCTCCTGATCTTAAGTACGGGTATTGTGTTGGATCGTGTTGCAAGCTTTTGTAATGCAAGTTTTAAATCTTGATGGCACAGCTTCAAGTTTAGTTGTTCCTTTCAAGTGTTGTTGGCCTAAAGAACAGGCATAGATGCACGGTGGAAGAATGATGAACATGCATTTCTGTATGCAAATGTATGTTACAAAGTACAGAATTGAGTAAATAACACAATTATTTCACATTTTTAAGCGTCTCCTAATTGCAAAAGAATTTGGTGATAGATCAGCGGAAAGAAGAGCATACAGCAATCTTGGAAATGCCTACATATTCCTGGGTGAATTTGAAACTGCTGCTGAATACTACAAGTTAGTTGACTGCTTATATATTTATATATTTTCTCGTATAGTTTATTTCTGCTGTGCCTGGTACTTTAGCTCACTGTAGAATAGCCATCTCTTCAACACACGCTTAAAACATACACTTAGCTGCATTTGTTTAGGAAAAATAACATTTTTTTTCCTAATTGCTTAACTGTTACGGTTCTTTTAAGGGAGGGGCAGCATTAATCTCTTTTATTTTTGTAAATTTTTTGTTACTTTTAAATAGATTCTTGTCAGCACTGTAGATACTTTTCTGTTGGTAAGACTTTATTCCAGAACCAAGCGTTGCTGCCTTAGCTCTTAGCAAGTTCTGGAATGATCTGAGTACAGATCCCCGGAGGTACACCTGAGATGGGTAGCTGTCTCAGGTCTGTTCACTAGCTGAGATAGGTGGTGCATGTCAACATGATTCTACGTATTTAGTCT
>RSEF01000008.1:1245673-1287582 GCA_003993805.1 Himantopus leucocephalus | reverse complement strand
CTGCTGGGCTGGCAGTTCTACAGAAATGACTCCAGACTGAAATTGCTATTTTTCCCTCCATACCGGTATATCTAATTCCCATCTCTTCAAGTGATGCAAAGCCTGTCATCATGTTTATCAAATGGGAATTTAAATCTCAACAGCTGGTACAGCTGAAGTCAGCACTGATGCTCAAGAGCTTCTTTGTGTACCGATTTAAAAAGATGGTGTCTTTAGTCCAGGGTGATTTCTCTGCAGGGAACCTCTAAGCTTTTGGTCGGTATCAGCTGTATTTTCTTACTCTCTGAATCTCTTTATCATCTGTGATCTCTTTTAAAAACACAGCCTGTGATGGTCTGTGCCCTAAATATACTAAAATGGTTCATGTGGATTTTTGTAATAAAGTATTAACCTAGTATTGCAGCTTAGCTGTTAGAAAGGGCTTTTTTCAAGACGCCCATTTAGTAGATTCTGAAAATTCATTCCATAAATGTCTTTGATACCTAGAACAATGTCTGACACCAGCATTATGGTTTGATTGTACAGGATGCCGTCTTCTCGGCCTTGGAATCTGTGTGCTGATCTTCAATAAGCCGTTAAAAGGCAATCCGTTTGGGTAGGCAGCGTTGCTGAAACAGTTGTGATTGTGTTCACAACTTCTCATGTTGAATCAATAAAAAAATGTTTTTTTTCAGTTATTGTAAGAGTTTGTCAGTTGTAGAGAAAGCTGTCAATTTTGTGGATAATTCTGTTTATTTTAGAAGAGAATTTAGGGAAAATCTCTCAGGTTGATAAAGCTATCATCTATTCTGTTCTTCAGTGACATGAGATGGTTATTCCTGTTTGCTCTCGTGCTGGCATTCTTCTCCCTCTTCCTTTTCAATCTTTACTGGGAATTTTGTGTCTATAAAGGACTTCATAGAAGGCTGGTTGAGTATCTGGGTTTGTATAAGGGTTTGTTTTGCTCTAACACACTGTAAAATTATGGATTATTTTTATTTTTTTTTTTTCCAATTATAAGAACGTCAGGTGGGAAATGCCAGCTGTGTCTGCATTTTAGCATTCACATTAACTACATTTCCTGCACTGCAGTCAGCAAGGAAAACTTCCGCGTGTTTGATTAAATATACGATTTGACCACATTTTAATCAATCAGGTGTCACACTACAGTTCAGTTACAAGACTGATCAGTAACAGTACTAACCTGCCTCAGGTAACAGCAGCTCCATAATCACAGGTCAAATAATAGAACCAAAACCAAAGTTGTCACATCCTCGTGGTTGGATAAACTAAATAACGTAAAGCTGCTTCATTTTGGGGAGGAAAAGAAGCAGCAAATAAGAGGTAACAGTATAGGTAATTAAAATCAGAAGGCTTAATTTCGTGACTCTTTGTTTTCATAGGTTCAGAACTGGAACAGTGAGATTCTTGCTAAACAGAAACCACTGGTTGCCAAACCTTCAGCAAAACTGCATTTTGTAAATCGACTAAAAGGCAAAAAGTACAAAAACGGCACCACTTCCAAAGTTTTGCAGGATGCCAGTAATTCTATTGATCATCGTCTTCCAAACTCCCAGAGGGTAGGTTTGGCGAGCTGTGGAGATCATGGCCTTTACTAATCTTTGTCTCATCAAAATTACGGAAAACGCATTCCTGCAGTTGTCCATTTCAGTTTTACTTGCTTTAAACACTGTGGCTCTGTAAAACGATGCAGAATCTGCCATGCTAGAGCTGTCTCATGGGTGGTGCCAACTTTAAGCTTTTCCTAATACTGGAACATTTTTTTCCTGGTGGTTTTTCTAAAGTTAGAGCTCAGCTTGCACACACACTCTATTTGTAGTCTCTTCCAGACCCTGCTTCTCCAAACTTAACAAAATCTCATTTTTCTGATTCAGACAGTGGGAGATATTTTTGACGTATTTTTTAGGTTATTGCACTCTTGACAGAAGTAAGGTAAAAATACAAGCACTGAGTCATCTGACCTGGATGCGAGATGAGTGCTTTTGGCCACAGACCTGAGGAGACAATGGAAACTGCTCATTGCTGTTCTTGTCTTCTTCTTTCATGGGCATTTGGGTTTTTGGTGGATTCTTGGCTGAGGAGGAGTAACTCCAGTTATACTGATTAGAGTGCTGTTTCTTTCTGTTTCAGAGAATGAGATGTTTCTAATATATTTAATTTTCCAAAAATGCTTGCCATATTATTAGCATTTCCTCTTACGATAAATCTCTGTCTGTAGAAGGGGATGACTAACAAAATTCATTTAATGGATTTCAGATATGCAAATACCAAACATATTACTGGATTGACACTGTGATGCAGTTGTCCTAGTTCTATGTAGTCTTGAGTTCAAAATACCCCTAACTCTTCTCTCCTCTTCAGAAAAATAGTCGCGAGACAATGGCAGATGAAGGGTTCTTTGATCTGCTGAGTCGGTTCCAGAGTAACAGGATGGATGATCAGAGATGCTACTTCCAGGAGAAGAACAGATTCTCAGCTGCTTCAGTGGCAACATCCTCTACTCCACCTAAAACAATGAGAAAATGTAATTTTTTTAAAAGTAAAACCTGTGTCTGACTTAAGTTCCTGCCAAATACTACTTTAAAAATGTATTTGCATGTAAGACTTTTGCTATGGAGAGGAACTTATTTCTAGGCTAACTTGTTTCCTTCCTCCTCCCCAGCCTTCTCCACTTCTGTAGTCTCACCCCACACAGACGAATTTCTAGACCTCCTTGCCAGCTCCCAGAGCCGCCGGCTAGATGACCAACGCGCTAGCTTCACTAATCTCCCTGGACTTCGTCTCAATCAACGCAGCAGTCAGTCGGTCCTGGGTCACCTCATGGCAAGTAACAACAGAGAACTAGATGATGACTTCTTTGATATATTGATAAAATGCCAGGTAAGTTGGTTTATTTTTTTTTTAACAAAAATTCTTCAGATTCTGATTCTTTGGGGATTTGATTTGTGCATCCTCCTATTTAGTTTCTTCAAGGAAACTTGCTAATTTCATTTGAGAAGTTTAACTTGAAACAAAACTTACTTACAAATTAAATCCTTGTAATAGCTTTTAATCTGAAAATAAAGCTTTTAGTAATTTCTCACTTGTATAGTTCACCTATTTTATTATATATATTCCTGTAAACACTCAGCATTATTGCTTGGTCTGTCTGTAGGGTTCCAGACTGGATGATCAAAGATGTGCTCCTCCATCATCTGCAAAAGGACCGACTGTACCAGACGAGGATTTTTTCAGCCTGATTTTACGATCGCAAGCTAAGAGAATGGATGAACAAAGAGTCCATTTACCCTCAACTATAAAGGGACCAAATTCTAGCTGAAGAAAGAAAGAGACGCGTACTGTACAGTAGCATCCTGGGTTTCATTTTTGTTTGCTGGAAAAAAAAAAANTCATTTTTGTTTGCTGAAAAAAAAAAAACCATGCCTTTTTACAGAAGACTGCAATTAGTAGTTTTGTCCCCTTTCTAATATGTTTTTATATAAATAGCAGCAGCATCACACTCATGACCAGTAGTTAGAGTTGCCACTGCTCTTTGAAGCTGGCAACTGCTTTTAGCAGTGTCTGAGATACTGATTACTGTATCTCCCTCTTAACTGCCTCTAGTCTATGAACAGTAAAATAGGAAGTTTTTTCCCTGTCAAGGTACTCTCATTGCTGATGTGTGGATTCTGCCACCGTCTCCATCTAGTGTAAGACCTAAATTTGTATGTTCTTTTCAAAGAAAACTTGATTATTTTTTTCTCCCCTGATTTGTACCTCCCTGGAAAAAGGTCCTGTTTTCTTTTATACTTTTTTTAAAAATAAAAAAAATAATGGAGAAATAGCTTCAGTACTTAGTCTGTCTTTGTTTCTTCCAAACTGTGTTTCTGCAATCTTTGTTATTTAAAAAAAAAAAAAGTAATAATCAAACCCTAGTTTTAATTCTGTTTAATGCAAAAATAGTCGTCTCAAAACATGCTGGGTTGTTTTGGTAACATTTAGTTAAGTTTTTCCTTTAGCCCAGTTTTACAATGAGAAGATTTTTTTAAGATGATAGATACACTTGTTTTTAAGTAGCAGCTGCCAGTGCTGTTCTATGGATTGTGCTACACATCCAGCACCAGTATTAGTCCGTGCACCGGGGAATCACAGGCGTGGACCACCACTGACATCAGGTATTTCCTGCAGTAAGTGAATTTAAAATGTTACAACCAGTAATTGTATAGATGCTGCTTATTGCTTGACCTCAGCTGCTACTTCTTCTCTTGATAAGGACGTGCTCTGCTGGGGTAGTTCTAGGGAACAACAGTTGTAACTTAGTCATCCCCTTGGTAGACACCTGTACCGAGGGCTATATGTTGTTTTAAGTGTAGGTATCTTGAGTTAGAAGCCACTGATTTTAACACCAGAGGTGGCAAACTGTTCACTTCAGGTACTTATAAATGAAGTGATGTCATTTTTTTACTGAAGTACTATAGCCCAAGAGAAGAATCTACCGTTAACTGTTCTTACAATGCCATTTTACTCTGAAGCTAAACAGTGGCGCCACACAATTCAACTATTTTACAGTTACTGAAAGTTTTAGAAGCATTATCTTGCAGCTTTTTTAGCACTGAAATTGATTCCTACTGAAACTAAAACTGTCCTCCATCTGCTTTTGAGAAGAAATGCCAAATATTCTTCCAAAAACCATGCATTACCATCGGTTTATCATGCTGATCTTCAGTACTTTTACATAGTGCTTCCTATTCCCCGTTCAGCTTTGAATTGCCCTATAAAAACATCTGATACAACATCAGCTTCTCACTCCTCTGCAAATTATTAAACTAGAAGAAAATCATCAAGCTGGTCCTAAAACCAAGATGACAAGCAGCAAACTGGTTTTAAAGAATATAAACCAAAAGATAGTCTTATGTGAATTACATGAATATCAGCAACTTTCTTCAGGCTGTTTAACAGTTACCCGATTAGGCTTAAGTTTGCTAGATCACAGCCTGTCAGTGCTTTCCCACCAACAAGTATCTAGTCTCACTCAAAACTTACTATACAAAGTTGATTTCAGACAAGCAGCAACACCCCTACAAGCCTGTTTTCTTGGCCGCTTAAAGCTGGAATATCTTACTTAACAACATACTTCTTTCAAATTCCAGAAGTAGCACATATACTCAATCCCTCTTATTTTTAAAACTCTACCTGGGTTACAGCTACGCATGCTAACGCTCTGACCAGAGATGAGCTGCTCGCTTTTCTACGTTTGAGAACTAGAGCAGAACTAGCAAGTATGTGACAACTAAAGATGAGCAAGAACTTACAGCAGAGCTTGGGGCTTCCTTAGTGTCCTTCCTGTGAGTCATGGGAACTGCTCTTTTTCTTCTCTTCACATGGGTCTGTTAGAGAACTTTTCCCTTCTAGGTTTTTATTAGGATCACAGTTTTCTCCAGTCTCTTGCTCTGCTTTGCCTGTCTCCTGTTTCTGCTGCTCAAGTGCATGTTCTTCAGTAAGGTTTTCAGCTGTGACAGTTTCTAGTCTACAAACTTCAGTGTGCAACCTATTCTGTAAAAATTAATAATAAGCTATTAATCAAGCAATCCAAAGTGACGGCATCTATTGCTTCAGGTGCATCTCAGCTCAAGGCGCAGAACTCCCCCCAAAGCACGACTGCTAACTTTTTTCCCCAAGGGAACACGTAAATAAGCACAATCTAGAGTACAAGTCTGTTTTAAGTTTTCTGTAGTTTACAGAAAAGTCAGCACTGCTGCTTTTCTGTGCCTTTCCTCTGTAGGTAATTATTATTGCCCAGGCTGACATAATTACTGATCTCGCAAAACAGAAGTTATTTAAGTCTTTACTGTAAAAGTAGTGTTTTAATTCAGTAGTTTCCTGCCACAGTTGGCCACTGCACAGTATTTTTCCAGAACAAAATACGTCCAAGATGATACCTCTACCAAGCTGTTCTGTAGGGAAAGAGGTACTTCCTTAACTCCTCTCTCCCCAAGATTTGGCTTAAGCTTGTTGTTTAAATGTGTTCTAGCAGGTGACATCACTGAAATCTATTAAATTTAATCCCAGCGCAAAGAGCGCCAGGGCTAACATACACCAGGTTCTGGTTTGTGAGACTCTTCTACTTGCGTGTCTGGCTCCTCGCTTGAATGCACGCTGTCAGGACTTCTGCTGCCATTTCCTGGTCTCACAGGAGCATCTCCTCTGTCATAAGGTCCTTTATAAATGTAAGGATGCTTCTGTGAATAATAGCCATCTGATTTACTCCCGTCATACTGCCCAAAGTCTATCTTCTCCTGATGACTGTCAGGTGGAGGAAGACTTCTTTTGTGAAAAGATGTTAAGTATCTTAACATAGACACTGATGATCCTGCACCATAGCAGAAAGCCTGGGGGANGGAGAAAAAAAAAAAAAAAGAAAGAACAAACTGCTAAATATTTGCGGCCTACAGTTTTCACAGGGAATTCAGAGTCAGATATGCAAAAAACACTAAAAAAAGCTCAGGTGATCAGAAGGGCTACAATAAAATTCAAGCTTTCTGCAGTCTGACCACACTGCAGGAACTGCCAGACTGGGTGTAGGTTCATCTCTGGTGCTACGATAGAGCTGTTGAAGGCTCTAACTCAATGCTTTCATGTAAAAAATGCCAATTATATAATTACATATTATATTACATTTATGCAATAAACTATCAGAGTCTAAGATTTTAAGCAGTTTAATACTATTTTATCCCGCTTGGGGAGTGGGGGAGAGATGCGGTTTAAATACAAACTTACCTATTTTAATTGCTAAACCAGCTATACTATAAAGATTTTGTCAAGAAAAAATTTCCTTGTAGAAATAATTTCATCTGTGCTAAGAAATCTGTCCAATCATACAAATAAGAAATAAATAATTTAATAGATAATAATACTTAAATATAAATATGTTTAATAAATAAAGCTGAGCTCTTAAATATAAGATAAATGTATACAAACCAGGACAGCCAGAGCCATCATAATTAGGACTGGAACCTGCAGAATAAATGGTATCTCCTTCATAAGTGCTTTGATGAATTCACCAATACCCTGTCCTACGTGCTTCAAAGGCTCAGTTACAAAGTTGGTGAAAGTAATTGCCAATGCCTAGAAAAATACAAACAGAAAATTAGCGTTGTCGCTGATTGCGAACATAAACACGAACAGTCTCTTTAGGCGTGGCATATACCTTTGTTGGTGGAACCAGCAGAACAGGATTCACTAGCAGAGTTTCATAATACTTCTGGCAGGGATCGTCCTGAAACGTCCATTTACTTCTGAGCCATTCTGTAGTCAAAGCAGAGACATATTTTTACTACTTTTAAAAAATACATTTTATGATGCAGTAGTAATACAGAAAGTAGCATTTCAATTACAGATGGAAGACAACTCTTCTAGATATAGTTCAAAGCTCCGACTGATTTTTAAAAATCTGAGATTAACTTGGCAGTGTAGTTTATCCAGTCATGGGGATGCAGAAAGGAGAGGGAAGGCTGAAAAGAAAGAGAGGAAACTGAGGTTTTCCCATGTTTAGTCAAGAAAGTTCTCTTTATTAGAGGAACTTAGTCCACAGAAGCCTCAGAAAAGAAGTAAGTCTTGTCTGTGGGAACTATTATCTAGCACATTTTGTCCGCAGCTACTGAAACAGAAATAATTCTGAGCGTTATTACTCATCTGCCAGGCTGCAGGTAGACTAAAATGCGTTATTTTCCTTGCTAGATTTCAAGAGACTATTTTAGTCATAAGCAGAACNAACAGAAATAATTCTGAGCGTTATTACTCATCTGCCAGGCTGCAAGTAGACTAAAATGCGTATTTTCCTTGCTAAATTTCAAGAGACTATTTTAGTCATAAGCAGAACGTCTTACTCCTTAAGGGAACTTTAAGTTATGAACAAGTAATTTCTGACATCAGTGTTTCTGTAGTTTGATTTTACTGCAGTCAGAACATAAACCATTGAAATTTGAAATAAACAAAGCAATCACAGCCAATAAATGCTAAAGGGAAGACCATGACAAGCACTTATTAAGAGTTGCCATCGTTAATCTACCTGCTATAACATTGGATAATAAATAACAACTAATAAAAAAATTCAGCTTTTTCTGTAAAGTAACAAAACTAGAGTAAGTAGTTACAGATCTAACTTCTGAAGCCCATTGTACTCGCAGGCCTGGAAGATGAAAAAAAACAAAACAAACCCTTCTCTTGAATTCTGCCCTCCTGTCTTCAATAAACAGCACTGAATGGTACTGGGGGAGAGGAGCCGGGGAAACACTCACAGCATAAGTTATAAGGAAAAGAAGTAACACCGTGACATGCTCTAAGCACAGCTTTGTGATCAGCTCTCCTTCAAAGGCCTAGAAAAGAAAGTCTTGTGGAATGGAAAAATGGAAAAAAAAAAAAAAAGCATAATCATGTATGGCTGAAGAAGACTCAATGTACTACTCATGAAGAAATTAGAGAATTCTTGGATACTGAGTATTTTGTGATCTTAGATACTATTAGAAAATAATGAAACAAGTATTTACCAATAAGACTTCCTCCCCAGTCCAACTTCTCAGCACAGATGTTATCGAACTGCCCCATTTTCGCAATTTCTGCTTGATGCTGCGCAAAGGCCAGCTGCGGGAGAATAAGAACTACTTGTAAAACGTAAACCAAGGTGGCGCTGGGCACAGAACACATGCATCCATGCAGCACTGCACCTGAGCTAATGATGTTTGCTCTTTGCAGGTTTGGGATAATTACCTGTAAATCTGTATGAAGAAAAGTCTACTACTTAACCAGTTTAAGAGAGTTCAATTCTAAGCACTTCCTGGGAATGGATAAAAACTACCAAGATGAACACCTCTGAGTTATTCTCTAAATGAAGTCTGAATTACCAAAAGAGCAAACTTCAATATTCAAAGGTATAAGCTCAGGGCAAAAGTAATCTGACGACATCTTAAATGTGTCCTTAAAATGTTAAACATCTGACGACATCCTTAAAATGTTTCTGGATTAAAAACAGGGACAGCTGCCGTGCAATTACCGATTAAAACATCAGGACATTCTCTTTTATTTTTTAAATAATTCACATTAACCAATACCTGTATTCATTCTAATTTTGCCTTACAGTTTGCAACTGATAATCAAATAGAAAAAATTAAGTCAAATTGTCTGTTGAGGAACTGACGTTCTTCACTGACTCAATCTAAGTCCTCCACGTGGCAGCCCACTCGTGTTCAAGAGCCGTCCGTCTCTGAGGCCCTCTGATACTCCTGGGTCTGATACGCTACAGTTTAATTCTGCTGACAAGATGTGAGCACTGAGATTTTGTGGTTGGGCTACGATCTAGCAGCAAAAATTCCTCCTCATTAAAACCAATACCATTGTACAGTCAACTACTTTATCACCGTCAGTGAAGCATTTCTCTCTGGTCTATCACATTTTAAGTACAGTTCTAACCAGGGAATCTTTAGAAAGGAAAAAAACAACCCAAACTACATTTTCATAAGACTTTTCTACGAAGCTGCTTTATACAGAGTTCATGTCTCCCTTGCCTACACAGTGAAATTACAGTTCTGCTTTATGAGTTCTGTGCACCTCTGTGGCAGGATAAAAGTTGGCAGGATTTCTTTTGTTCTTCTTTAAGCTTAATACACCTGTCAACATGCAAAATAAAATGTTCATCCCTTTATTTATTTTGTAGTCAATTTTTTTTTATATAAACTAACTGAAAGAACTAAATAACCTTAACTCCCTCACAACTGTAAAAT
Organism: Himantopus leucocephalus; assembly: GCA_003993805.1. Classification (NCBI taxonomy): domain Eukaryota; kingdom Metazoa; phylum Chordata; class Aves; order Charadriiformes; family Recurvirostridae; genus Himantopus; species Himantopus leucocephalus. The sequence continues at coordinate 1,277,827 of RSEF01000008.1, read as the reverse complement.
CTTAAGCCTAAAAGCCACTGAGATTTCAGAACAACTTACCTTATATAAGTAAAGCCAATTCCATGCAAAACTGATGAGAAAACTTATTAGTAAAACACGTTTTAGCTGAACAAACCAATGAATACGTGTCCAGAGCTCTGTAGCTATTAGAATTACAATGCACACTAAGCACAAGAGTATCTGAAAAAGAAAACGGGAAAAAATTGTGATCCAGATTTGAATTTTCCAAGCTTACTGCCAGTACACATGAAGAAACTTCCAACTTTTTGTTTTTACTAGCGTCATTTACACAAAGCGGTTGAGAGAATCTTTCCTTGCTTTCACAGCCTATCTGCAGCAGTACAAGACAGAAAAGTAGTCAGTCTTATCACAGCCTTACGTTGCAGTTGCTCATTTCTTTCTTGTGATACTTAGTTCCTCCTTACAATATTTATCACGTTACCTACCATACTTTAAAATTACAAAATCAATGTGACTCGGTGCTTGAATAGTATGTGCCTGGTATGAACCACTGCTGCCAACTCCTGCAGTTCAGTTAAAAGACAAAGTTCCAGTTTGGGTAACAGCAGCCAGACTTCAGAGAGGCACTTTACAGTCTCCTTCCACGTGAGGACCCCTAACAGCGAGGTTACACTACTGATCGCTTGCTTTTTTCATTTGGCTTCCATGGACCCCCCTCAAAATTAGACAGGGTTATTTCAAGATCATCTCAGCATAAAATGTTAGTGTATTCTGAATGGTAAAGATTTATTCAGACAGCTTTAGCTTATTATAGATCCTCAGCTTAGCACTTCATAATTCCCTTTTAGAGAATATGACATTTTCATACAGTCACGCTCTCCTCTCCGACACATTTTTTTTTTTTCTACAAAATTCACAAAAACCTCTAACCTATAAAATCTAAGACCTCAAATACATACCTGTCTCAATATAAATAGATTCCAACAAGAGACAAATCTGGAAAATTTCTAATGCATGAGTTGTCAGTTTAAGTGATAAGTACGTACTGGAGTTTAATGAGTCATGCAACACAGATATAAAAGATGGGAAGAGAAAAAGAAAGCATAGCAGAAAAGAAAATGCAAAGCTACAGTAAGAAAAATTGACCACAGGAATAAAAAAACTTCAATTCTTACTTGAAGTGAATACATCGCCTCTACCTTCAGCAACCATGAAACAAAGAGTAACTCACTGTAAGCATGATGGAAAGAACTGCTTTACGTGCAAAGTTAAGATGGTAATATTCCTTGGCTAGACTCGCACAAAGAAACTGGAGAAAACAGCAATTAAACAACAAAAAACCCCCTTTCTTCTTCTCTTACCAGAAACATATTATATAGATCAATTCCAAAGGTGTCTTCAAATCTCCAGTGCCAAGCTTTATAATCGTGGTGCTTAAAATTGATCAAAATATCACTAAGTGCATCATCCACAGCACCCGACTGCCAAGTTTCCTCATTGAGAAACCTGAGGATCTCCGAATATGTCTGTTTTGTAAGGATGATCTCAGCATCGTAATGGACGTGGCCCACATTCTCCTCAGGCTGAATTAAAAGCAAAGCAAAATGATGGTTAAAAGCTGCTTATTTGGAAATAGAAGCACGTAAGAAAAACTCTGTCCCCGTGCAAACACCTGTTACACACCCTCATTATGTACCAGCACCTTTGTGAAGTCGACTGCAGGATGCAGACATGGGACAGGGAGCACACTACGGTTTTATAAGCTTTTTGCTCATTCTTCTAAACTATATAAAACACAAATTCAACTGGTTTGTACTCTTTCAATTCTACAACAAATACCTAAAAAAATGAAGTGGGTTATCTCACCTGTTACTAAACTTTTAGAACCACTTCTCATTAACAAGTATTAATTACTAACGCGCTATGTGTGCCTCGACCATGGCTGGGTAATAGAGAAGCTATTAAATAATGAAATAAGAAGTTTTAAATTGCTAAGTATAACATTGTTTGGTTTTATTCCTCTACCTCTGAACAGAAAAAAATATATCTCCAAAGACAATATAATAAAGAAAGTAATAAGGTGATTCTTATGTGCAAACTCTAATAAGCTACTATTCTTTATAATAGCTTATTAACGTGGTAGAGTCTCAAACAAAGGCCTAAAAGGTCTACAACAAACGAACAAACCAAATCTGGCTCTTTCAAGTTTAACAACCATTAACATGACCTGAACAGGGTATTACTATAGCCGCATCCCAGCAACAGATATTCAGATACATACTCTGAATTCACTCAGTCTTCCTTTGGATGCTTTACAGATCAAACAGCAACTGTCTCTCCCGAGCAAACATGTACATACTTCTATCATTTTTTCCCCTCATTTTAATTTAAAGTAAGCCAAAATAATTAATCAATACTCGATAACTGTGAAAGACATATGAATTTTCATTAATTTTTAATGTGTGTTCACATACTTACAAGGCCAAGTTTTCCAGCTTCATTTAAAATCTTATTCAAGTATCGCTTAAAAATATAAAAGCTACGGCTTTCACGTGATTTGGCATTCCTCTTCTCACATTCTGCAATCTGCAATGTAAAGACATTTTACTCACTTCTTGCTCAAACCAGCTTGTTAGCAGGAGAAAAAAACCAACCTACCAATGCACTGAACTCGGGATTAACAGAGGCACATTTCTTTAGTTTAGCAATAATCCCCTGATTAGTACACCAGATAAAAAGCACATGCAGTTGCTGAAGATAATACTTTCCACGGGACTGGTCAGTACTGGAGATTTCAGACCTGCTAATAATATGGTTTGGATACTAACCTCAGTAAACCTTGATAAAACTAAAGATCTGGATCTCCTTAAATTTTAAGTTTACATCAGAAAAAAACCCACTGTAAAAAATACTAAGTAACTAAAGCAACGTTAAAATGATATATCCCATTGGGTCTCCAAATGGCTGAGGGATGCGAGAGCATCACCGCATCCTCCTGATCTCGGAGGAAGAAGCAGCATGGGGGGCTCACAGCGGCTTCTGAGAGCTGCAGCACTGCACACTGCAGTCAGCAACAAATGTGTCCTCTATGCCCACAACCCACCCCTTAAAATCCAACAGAATTGAACAACTTGAAAAGGAAAGGTCAGGTTTCTCAGCTTTTGGCAGCAGGGTGTAACGTCAACAGCACCTGTTTAAACTGCTGACACTGGACAGAAGCACGTAGCTCCTATCAACTTCCGCTACACTATCAAACATTTCAGGAAACAGAGCTTGGCAGGCAGAGCAGCAATTTGGAATTGAGTTCAAACCACTTCCAGTCTCTCCTCTCAATAAAGACGTTCCCCCTACATAATCCATGGCCTCCCACAAATTATGCCAGCAATTCACCTGTCTATACCACCCAGAAAAGCAACATCAGAAAGCACAAACCATAAAAGTCTGGAAAATATTCTGAAGTTCTGTAACAAACCTTCTGTTGCAAGGAATCTACTTCCCTGGAAGACCTTGATGAGATTTCAGTACTGATGGTATCCACAGCCTTGTCCTCAGAGTCATGATAGTTTGCCTAAAATTACATAAGATAAACACATATCTTTAGAATCAAAGACTTTGATCAATATGCTACGTTACGCTTCTATAGTCAGATCACCTTAAAAGGAGCAAAGGAGCTAAAAACTGAANGAGTCATGATAGTTTGCCTAAAATTACATAAGATAAACACATATTTTTAGAATCAAAGACTTTGATCAATACGCTACGTTACGCGTCTATAGTCAGATAACCTTAAAAGGAGAAAAGGAGCAAAGGAGCTAAAAACTGAATGTTGGTCTTTGCTGCTAATACTCTCCCAACGACACTCCAGTTGCCCCTCTGCTGTTGCTTTAGTTTCCAAACCGGCAATTGCTTTATCTAAATGCACATTACCTTCAAAAGGTGAGGTCTTGCCCTTTCCTCCCCCCACCTGCCCTTTCACCTCCTCTGAGTGCGGATGAGCCACACAGTACATCAGATTAGATAATTGGGACCGGCTAAAAAACAACTCAGCAAGCAAAGGGGCAGTTTCCAGCCAGCCAAATTCCCAGTCCAGCTGGCCACGCAGCCAGCCAGACTGAAAGTAAACACAAAACTGCATTCTGGGTTGATGCCTTTCCTTTCATGTTCCCTCTTCACTCTGAGGCAACAGCCCATTTTTTTCCTGTTAATTGCTCTGATTTAGTTTTAGCAGTGCTGCTTCTACACAGCCAGGTATGCGCATTGAGGGAAGCCTCCAAAAGGAACTGCAGTATCACACAAATCAGTGAACTCACGCCAATATGAAGTTTGGAGGACTCGGCCGGCCACACAGCCTGCCTCCCTAAAACCTCTCGCTGCAGAGCAGAAAAGGAATCTTGAAAACATTGATTAACCCAAAGCAGTCACTCTTCTCCTTTAAGATGCAGTTCTATTTTCCTGGGAGACAACAGTAAAACTCCCAGTATTTTTTTTTTTACAAAAGCTGAAGCAGTTGGGCACCAAGTTCAAAGACTCTAAAGTTTGCTGCTGAATTTCAGGGATGCTAACAACTATCAGGTGGACTTAGGGCAGGTGGAGGCTGAGAAGGAACTCTGTGGAGGGAAATAATGCAGTTTGCATTTTCTAAGCTTCAGAAAATTTATGTTCTGAAGCATTAAAATGGTATTATTCAAGACTGCAAAACCAAACTTGAAAGTTGAAGAATGACAAAAATCAAAGGTACCCGTACAACTAGCCACAGTTTACAGTGTCATATGTGCACTGGATAAACAACATGCATCTCATGATATATGCAAAGTCCATCCCTCATACAAGACAACAGAGCACGATTCACCTTGTTAAAATGAGCTTTTCGTATTTCATCTTCTCCTCAATGTTCACGAGTTATTAACAGGACAGCACTCAGCCCCTATTCTGATCTTCCTTCTGAAAACTGATGGCCAGCGTTATAAAACGCCATTGACCTTCGTAATACTCTCACACAATAAATGGGGTTTATTCCCATATTACTGCGCAACTAGATAATTCAAGTAAAATACAATCATTAAGCTTAGCTCCCCCAATTTCTATCAGCGAGGACTTCAAGATATTTAATGCTATACTTCAGAAACTAGCAAGAGCTGTTTAACCCAGTGTTTCTCAGAGCAATGACTTGTAGAGCCACAACCAGCATAAATCAGTCAACCACCACCTCTGAAAAGACAAAAAGCACAGCTCCTGTGACTTGAACAGTATGCAGCAGAAACTTGTCAGTAAAAGGCCCTGAGCTAGTTATCTGCAATAACGTAGATTGTCATTTTTTTTCTTCCAATTTTAACAATGGACACACAATGTTTTTCTGTGTATAGATTCAGATACAACCTTCTAAGACCTTAAAAAGACCAAAATTCTGTTTTCTGATTTCATGATTTAAGTGCAATCGTTCAACAGCGTGTGGCTGAAGGACTGTTTGGGAGAGACACGTGTTCTCGCACCCTTTCTTTTCCTACCTTGTAAGGTCTCCTCATCGTTCCTGACGCTGCATCGTAATTGAGCATATCCGTGGGGTCAATCCACTCATCATCTTGAACTTTACCACTCCCTATCAGCGCAACTGCACACAATACCAAAGGAAACAGCATCCTGTATCGCTAAATACAACACAAAATTCAGATATTTAGTTCAGGATGTAACGTGCTGTACAAAAAACAAATCCCTGAAACAATCTTACAACATGAAAAAAGTATTCTCCGGTGTTGTTTAAAAATTCAGTTCTCCGTTAAGCAGGCTAAACTTTACTTATATATATATTTTTTTCCCCAAAGAAAACACTAGCAACACCCAACAATTGAGCTGTATTGTATGGCTGGATCAATAGAACTAAGAACTAATAACTAAGCTGTAGTTATCAGCAGGCGTAGAGCAGAGTTCAGCACTGCTAAACACGGTAAAACCCCGCACACCCTCCCCAGGCCTCGAGGCGAGCGTCTAAAGCACCATTATTACCACAGAAATTCCCCCGGCAAGTCTTGCCGAGGCCGGGAGGACATTCCCGCCCCGTCCGGCCCGGCGGTTGCCGCCTCGGTGCTGCTCCGCCCGGCCCCGGCCCGGCTCCGGCCCACCCCGGGGCACGGCCGCGCCTCCCCGGCCGGCGCCGCCCGAGGCCATACGTTGCGAGCGGTAAAACGGCAATAAAACGGCAAACGTCGTGCGCTTCTCCCCCTCCTTCGCTTTCGCCTTGTTTATCCCGGACACCAACGCCGCGGCCTGAGGAGACCCGCGGCGCTTCCAGCCCCCGCCTCGCTCCCTGGAGCGCGCCAGGGCCCGGGCAACGCGCAGGCCGGGCCCGGACAAGAGGGCTCCAGTCAGCGCCCCCGCCGCCGCAGCCCACCCTCCAGCGCCCAGCCCGCCGCCTCCCCGCTACCTGAAGGGCCGCAGACGGTCTCGGGGTGTTTACCCGGCCCGGAGCCGCCCCGCATCGCCGGGCCCCTCGCGGCCGGGGAGGGGTGCCGCGCTACTCCCTCCCCTTAGGCCGGCGTTCCCGCCGCCGCTCGCTCCCTAGGCCCGGCACCGCCCCGAGGCGCGGGGGAAGCTGCTCTCGCCGTCCAGGGTCCGCGGACGAGAACAGAAGCGGCCGCGGAGGCTCCGCTCCGCCCCTCCGGCGGCGGGAGGCGCTGGCAGGCTCCGCCCCGCCCCGGCCCCGCCGCTGCTGCGCGGGGAAAGGGGGGAGCGGTCGCGGCAGCGACTCCACAGCCGCAAAGCAACGCGGGCGGGGCGGGCGGGGAGCGCAGGAGGCGGCAGTCCAGAAAATAGATAACATCTAAACGAGTAGCGGGTTCCCTTCTCCCTTCCTGCACAGGGATTTATTTTTTAATTGTCGACAGGTGCAGGCAGACACACAGGAAAAAGGTTTCCCTTGAACAAACAGAAGCAGGGGTTAGGAACAGCTCAGCATCACAGCAAGTGATGGGACATAGTTAAAACTAGATCCTCTCTGTAAAAACACAAGCAGTAAATTCATTAAAGCAGATTAGCATTTGAATAGTTGTAGTGCTAATGAGAAAAAGTCTGCCAGCTTTGACCACAGATAGGCAACTGGAGGAGTAGTATAGTTAGAAGTCCTATTTTCCTCCAGAGCAGCGTTAGGACCTTAACCATAGAAAAATAAACAGACTTTCAGCTCTGCGCTACTGTATTATTTATTACTCACCACACTGCAGAGTCAGAGTCAGTATCAAAGATCTAGAGTCTTTTATAGTTCTAGGCATACAACAGATTTTGATGTACGGTTTAAGTATCAGAGCTGCACTGGGCAATTAAAAACCGAGAATCCAGAAAGAACAGATGAGATAACTGCAGGTGTTGGAGGTCTTTATTGAGATTATAGCACAGATACACTTCTATAGTTACCTTTCCACTTTTATACGATAGTTAAAAATGCTTGCTACGGTGCACATATAATTTAGTAACCAACAGAATCCAAAACTTAACCGCAGTTCAAATAAATAAATAACCTAATGTTTAAGGATTATATTTTAAAAAGTAAAAGGAACTGTACAATATGAAAATATAACAATACATAAACATTAGATTCTAAAGTTTCGTAGAAATGAAACTGCAGTTTCCCCATACATAAACAGTGCAAGAAATAAAATTCAGATAGGCTTCTGAACTGGGAATTCAAACAACTTAATTCTTAAATTATCATGCAGACATAGCATTTTAAGCCATGCTGGTTTCTATTATAGCATTAATGGTATCCTGTTTACTTGAAAAACTGATAGCCATTAAGCTCACTGTGACAACTGCTGCCAATCCACTCTTTTCTACAGTACATTATACACAGAGGTATTCTGTTGCATTCAAAAAGTAAAATATTATATGTTTCTACAGAAAAAAAAGAAAAATCAATATTTTACTTTTTCCTCCCCTCCAACTTATTAGCTTGTTCAAAACAACATCACATAGTAAAAACAGCAACATTTCCCCCAGTTTAGATGAAAAAAAAAAAAAGAACCCACACTACATGATGGACCATAATCAAGATGCGGTTACTGCCTAGTCACCTTTAAAGTTCAGAATTTATTACTAAAAAAGTTGAAACTGTGGCGATGTTATAAAGTTTGACCTCTTGTTGAGAAGTGATGAGTATAATCAATCTGAAAAAACAGTGGAAGTAATTTATCTTTATATGTGTGTGTGGAACTAGTTACATACAGACTTGATTAAAGCAGTGTTCAACTTAAGTTTCTGTATAAAATTCTCATTGAGGCAAAGACCAAGGAATGCAATTAATACCAAACTGTAAACACGTCATTCAGGTTACTTTGAGTGCACATCGACAACATAAGAGTTCTCCTCATAGACTTTGGCAACAAGACTACAATAGGTCACAGCAGCATGAGTTCACATGGAAGACTGAAAGCACTGCAAAAGAAGTATACTAAAAACACCAAGACCTCCTAAAAACCAGAAAAATCTGTGACAAGTGCCCCTCCTCTTGCTATCACACTCTCCTGCTCAACTGCTGCTCTCTCAATGCCTAATTATTATTACTTTGTTTTTACAGTTGTGTAGTCTCAGGTGTCTGTGCTTTAGCTGCATAGGTTGCCTTTGTTTGCACTCTAGCCATTGTAGGTCCAAAGGGTTACAGTTCTGTCTGCAGAAGATGACAAGAAGGAAAGATCTTGTGTATGCCATCTGCATTGAATAACTTTGTCCTTGTGCTCTCCTACCACCATAAGAGGAAGCTGCTTCGTGAGGTCCCCTGTGGCAGAGGAACAGAAATCGTTAGTTATTTCGTTAACTTATACCCCGGCTCTTTGGCATTGTGGTTTTTTTGTTTGTTTTTCTCCCTGTTTGTTTAGTAAAGCTTACATATGTATTTCACCTTATTAAGCATACTTGACCCCTCTTCTCTCTCTCACACACACAGAATGAGAGCACCACAGTGTTTTGGTTGTTATGCATTACTGGACAGAGTACAACTTTAGAAGTCAGGTATTCACAGTTTTTAAATAATGTGATTAAAATTTAATGGTCAAGTCTATCAGATATACCCAATATCTTCTCTCTTCTTAACACTTCCCAATAAAAATTAGCATTATTATTATACATTATTTTTAAAGGGTCAATTTTATGAATGCTGCCTGAAAGCAATGGCCATCTCATCAGGCAACAGTGCTAAGTAGTTCTTGCATCATAATCAGATCCCCCTCCCCAAACAAGAGTTAGTTCATAGCCTACAATCTCAGCAACACAACTGGCCAATTGTGAACATACACATTTCAAACCCTTCAAAGCTCTACTATTTTCTTCCCCTTTTAAGCTAAAATCTGATCGTTGAACCACATTCTCTTAGAACTTCCACACTAAAAAGCACCAAATTGGAAATTAAGCTAGTATCCTTTTTAGTAAGTTACCTTGCAAGTCTGTCACTTTTATTTTCATATCATATGATCCTGTGAGCAAATAGTGTGCCCCTGGAGAGAAGCGAACAGAACGAACATCGCTGGAATGAGGATGATAGCTCTGCACCATGCGTCCTCCTCGAATATCGTACAACATACAGGTAGAGTCCTCTTGTCCTGTAGCCAGGAGACGACCACTGGGATCAACAGCTACTGAGGCTACAGCACTTCCTACAGGAGGAAAAAACATCCCAAACAACACACTTTATACTAATGTATATTTGTGCAAATAGCCAACATTTTTTAAAAACAAGAATACACGTTGTATAAGAATACTCAATGCTGGCCTTAAATTTAAGGTGAACATACCTAGCTACTGTTATCTTAAAATAAGAACACCTTTACATTCCAGCACCTAAAAGTCTGAAGCCATAGATCACACCGGAATGGTAGCAAAACCACTATTAAAGCTGCAGAAGAAAAAGTATCTGTTTCCTCACAGGAAAGAAAAACTCTTTATGAAATAATGTAGAATAATGCAAGGAATTCCCCCCCCTCCCCGTTCTAATTTCTTGCCCCCCAAAAGGTTTCAAGAAACAAATCTGAACCCAAGTGGTTCTTAGTAATCCTTTTGCAGATTTCTAGAGTATGTTGACGACTTGCAAAAGTGGCTGCTCCTTCCCACCCGTTCTTTTGATTCTGAAACAGTTATCTTGTATCTTGTTTTATTTTAATGTACTTGGAAGTGCCTTTGAAAAAAATCACAAGGCAAAAAACTAGCCAACTTTTGAAAGGAAATGTTACTTTAAAAAAAAAGACAACAAACAAACCCACAACACAAAACACACAGGTAAAGATACCCTCACAACTTCTTTCTTTTAAAGCCAAGCCTCCATGCTGTGATGCAAGAAACCCCTTACATTCACTCTATACTACTTAGACATCTTTAAAAAATATTTTTATGTAAGGATGATCAGAAGCACAACAGCAAGTCTTACCTGTTCCATGAAATGTTGTTCCCACAACACGAACACAGCTTGGCACTCTCAGATCCCAGAATCTTACAGTCTTGTCTTGGGATCCAGATGCAATCATCCAGCCGCTCCATGTATAAAGTGCTAAAATATGACCTGCGAACAAGATGACTTTTTAATTTGATTAAATATCATTAATCAAACAATGAAATATTACAGTTCTGATTATATTTTTGCATTCAGAGATTTAACAGTCCTGTGGAAAACCTGCACGTTGCATGATCTAAAACGCCAACAGTGTAAGGCAATACCCATCTTTGCATTTCCTCTGGAAGGAAACACGCACTCTCTCCATTAAATTAACAGCCAATATATTTAAAAACAAACATCCCCCGCCTATATATGTCACAAGCAATTTGAAGAGGAAAAAAAAAAAAAGTCTTGCTAGAAAGGAAACCCCAAAGACATTAAAAAAACCCCAAACCAACAACTTAATTGGAATATAATACAGACTTAAAGAGTAAGAGAGAGAAGCAACAACATACATACCAGTGTGACCACTGAGAGCATGCAGGCCTTGTCCTCGCTGACAATCTGTTGTGTAAATATTACAGTCCCCTGCTCCAGCACTTATTAAAATAGCACCACCACTTTCTGGGCCTTCCATAAAAGCAAGGTCTCTGATTGTCCCGTCGTGCATGCTGAATTCCAAATCTGGTCCTAAAATAATTTAAAAGTCCAGGAACACAATGAGACATACTTTGTTTACCACTGTTACTCCTGCAATCTTTAAAGCAGCTACAGTGATAACACAGAGTATTTTAGGCAAGGGCGGGTATTCTATCATGTATAAACACTGTCGTGCACTTTCCGTAGAATACACTATTTCTGTTATTAGAGTTCAAATGAATTCTCTAAGAATCTTATTTTTATTGAGTGTTGCTTGAGCTGCCTACAGTTCCTAAAGCTTTGTGAAAGGTACATGGACCACCTCCACAGCCAATTCCAGCCAAGGTTTAGAGAGTACATTTATTATTTTTTTTTTGTAAACTATGGTAAACTAAAAAGACTTTTTCTGCCAGGAGGGAAGGATCATTGAGAACACTGAACTACATAGGACAAGGTAGCCTAAGTTCAAAAGAGAAAAGATAAGAGCCATATCCAGTGTACTGATTAGGAAGGATGGGCACGGAAAATAGTATTTGCTGGGAAAGAAGCCTTAGACTTCTAAGATTGGAAGAAGATGACAGAACTAGGCAAGCAAAAGGGGAACTGGAAATAAATTCCTACTGATGGTCAAGAACTAGAGTTGGGTAAGAACATCTGGTTGTTTTATCATATTGGGGGGGGTAATTTGAATGGTTTTGCCAAGTATTGGACAAATAATTGAAATTAAATTCTTTAAACTAAATACACATACACACTACCTGTTGCATTACAGGCTTCTGCATTAAAAGGCAGTACTTTCACATATTTATCATTAGAACCGGTAGCTAACAGCTGTCCACAGGGACTCCAGGCTACACAGTAGATTGATCCTTTATGATGCTTGTTCCTTTTGAAGCGAACTACAGGTTGTTTAGGAGTATTATAAGCACTGGAAAAAAAAAAGAAGAAAAATGTCCAATTTCCTTTGATTTGTAAGGAAATATTGTATTCTATATTGTGTTCTAAATTGAAAATACTGTTTTGCTATTATTTTAGGTAACATGAATACATACGACTGTTTGCATCAAAACATATACGTGCAATCTATGACAAAACAAAAGGATCTTCTCCATCCCATTTTCTCTGTTCTTCCTCATCTTCCCATTGTATTTGTGACTGGACATGCAAAGAAACCCCAACCAACCTTACACCGTCCCTTGATCTGTAAAGGGTTGACACAGACAAAATATAGTAATTACTATCTACATACAATTAAACCTTATCCCCACAGTCCTAAATGGTGAGACTTTTCTCTACATCCTTCATACTTCAACATCTTGAATCTGTGGCCACTTTTGACCATGCTTGAGTTCAATTAAGCAACAGTAGGCCAATAAAGCTCATAAGGCACACACTATCTATGGCAGTTCCCAGTGCAGCTGGCATGGCTAAATGTTCTGACTGGGACTAAACTGCAGCTTGGAAAATCCACACTCCTGAAAGAAGAAAGCAGAAGCCTGTGTAACCTCTGTGTATGCACACAGAAAGGTGTCTCTCTTCCAGTTTCCCACGCACTAGACATAATCCCTAACGGCGGATTGTGTTTGGTATCACAGCATAATTATACGACTGGGCTCCATACACTTGTGGTTGGGGCTGTTGTTGTGCCTAATAGTACTCTAACCATAACAACTGGGGCCTGCTGTTTTATCCAAAAAGTTGTCTATGCCATACTTGCTGTCAGAATGAGCGGGACTCATCAAGCACTTAAAGTGGTTAAAGGATCAAGAAAAATGCTTCTGTGTTAACCCTGCCTGGGAAGACACAGGGAAATGCTGCCCTAAGTCAAGTACTGTCTCCTCATTGGCCATTAGATAAAAATAAATAACAAAACCAACAAAAAATACAACAAAGGCAAACTCATACATGCTCATCATTATGAGCTGTGCATTGGATATTATTTGTTGACTAAAGTCCCTCTCAAAGCTTCACTCATCTACTAGAAAAATCTAATACAGCAGTCTGTGCAAGAAAGACACATTCACAATTATGTTAATGCAGCAATCTTCACAGCATCTAAACATACCATACACTCTTATTTCTGAAAACAGATCAGCTTTACACGTGGCTGAAATAAAAGGAACAGTCCCATTGATACACACTTCCTCTATTTCAATCCATTAATGTCCTACAATGTTCCTTCTCTGTTCCCATAGGAGGAAGTAGTCAAGTACTTAAGCATTGTTGTATCCAGCTCCGTCAACGTTCACTCCAGTAACATCAGCAACAGTAATTCAACAAATTAAATTGCTATTGAAAAATTCAGAAACCATACTATAAATACTTGACCAAAAGAAGCAGAGAGAAAAAACAGGAGACAAATATCTATGTCTGTTTAAAAACTTCTGAGATAAACATGGCTTTAGTAAAGAATACTAAAATAAATCTACATGAAAGCTAATATTATTTTGTTGCCAGAGAGGAAATCCATGACAGATTAGCCTAAATCAGGATCACCACTGAACACACACTACAGACCTTCCTAAATGGCCAAATGCCTTGTATCACACTCAGAGTTTGGATTCACAGCATTTGTTAAGAGGTAGAGGCAGCAGCTGGGAATCACTGACTTTGTCAGGACATGGCAGCACCCGCCCAGCACAGAGACATGCTGCCAATCAACTGCGTGGAAGCACCGTCATTATCTAAGCAACATCTGCAGAATTGTAATACGTATCTATCAGTGTTTAATCTCAAACATGTGAAAAAAGCACACTACTATTATACCCCAAACCAATCATGAACCATACATCAGTTTGAAGGACAATTTTAAAAACACTAACAAAACTTTGATGTACAATTAAACAACTGCTTTTACTCTACACAACTGTAGCTTTTTGAAAAACACAAAAATTTTTCAATGTGTGTCTAGACTCAGGTTGTTACAAAGATTAGAATATCTTTAAGATAACGTAGTCTCTCTGCTGACTCGTAAATCCCATGATGAAATGTTTTTGGCAGATTGTAAGCATAGTGAAAAAAAATAATAAGAGGAAGAAGTACAAGTTCAGAGTTAATGAAATCTCAGTATTCCTTTCATATCCAGATGCACTATGTCACTTGTCACATCAGATCATGTACTGTAGCTAGATATTAAGCCTGCAGAGTCAATCTAACTTTTCCCAATGGTTAGAGTAAGTTGTGTGAGAGCAGAGTAAGTCAATAAGGAGGTGCCCATTCCACTAAAAATGTTTTGCACTGTTTACCAATCAAGAGGAGGTTGTCTGGGCGTCAAGCCCAGCAAGCCGGCTTGCATTGGGTATCAGAGAAATCAACTATTTTTTTGTTTGTTTCATACATTGCCAATAAATATTTTGGAATTGAACTTCAAAGGCTACATTACTGATGATATTTAAGGAGGAAAAGAAAAAAGTTAGATTACTTTTTTGAACACTTTGGAAGCCTGAATACACGTCCTAAACTGGGAAGGTGTTCCAGATAACATCACTGGTTCATACTTGTAGCTCCTTCTGAAATTGTGAAGTTTTAGATGCCTGCACTTCCCCTCCTACTCCAAGAAAAATAATGTAATTGGAGTAGAGACAGGGAGATGGTTACTGAGATGGTAATATTTATTTCCAGGTGAAAAAATACTTTTCCCCCCTCCTATTAAAAAAAACAAACCAATCATGGAATGGTTAGAGTTGGAGGGGACTTTAAAGATCATCTAGTTCCAACCCTCCTGCCATAGGCAGCTACACATTCCACTAGACCAGGATGCTCAAAGCCCCATCCAATGGGTGAAGAAAAACAAACAAACAAAAAAAGAAACAGAAAGACTAGGTGCACAGTAAACCACAAATAGTGCTTTTCCTGTCAAGGAACCAAAGTATCAGGGAAACAATGTTTATAGTAACAATGGGCCAAAACCCAAGCTCTAGCAAATTTTGCTGTAAAAGTTAAAGATGATATTGCTTTCTCTACTGTCACATCTGTCCCCCTGCCAGAAACTGCATCTTATGAAGCCCAACTTGTGCTTGCTTGGGAACTGACACATGCTTTCTCCCACTTTTACGCCTGGAATATCAAAGCCAGAAGCCATCACAGTAAACAGAAAAGCCCACCTGCTGAGACAAAAAGAACACTTCTGTAAGGAAAGGTGTGGTATTGTGGTAATGCATCTTGCTAGGAATGGAAGAGAGCAAAAACGTAGCGCACAAACACACAAATTCTTCAGTAGGTCATCTTATTTTTGTTTGGCAGTTCAGGTTTCTAAGGAAAGCATTGCACTATATTTATGACAACAAAAGAAAGGTATGAAATGTACAGATATCAGTAGGTATAGGAGAAAGAAGTGCTGCAATACAGAAAAGGAAATGATTATACAAGCTTTCTTACCTTGGGTCAATTACTTCTGGATAGGCACACACTCTCAAAGTTTTGGAGTTGGAGCCAACAGCATATAAACTCCCACTGGGATGAAAGGCTACAGCTCTGACAGCTTGTGTGTCTTCTAGAGTATTAATACAAATGAACTGCTTTTTTGATTTGTCATCCTGTGTAGAAGGGTAACAGTCAAATTAGGTTCTTCAGCATAAAACTGGACAATTTAAAGTGGATGTGACTGTTTTGCAGAATAATGTAAAACTATTGTGCCAAAGTAGCAGCACCAGGGTCAAGAAATAGCATACTTTAAAAAGTTCTTTTCTTCAACTCATTTGTACAGATAACATTAGATTAACATTTCTCATTCTCCCTCCAGGCTTCCAACAGTTTTTGTTCTTCTTGACAGCCCATCTCCAAAGCATGACATTACAGTTTATTTCTGTGTAAACACATTTGATCTGTGTGAACTTTGCAAAGGGAGCAAAGCTGCATTTTTACTGAAAACAGTCCAGATCATAAACACAGTTTATAGAACAAATATAATACTAAACATAAGAATCAGCTTCGTACCCTGTAGATAACACAAAGTTATCATTAAATTATGGTAAGCTTTATTACATCATCCTCCAGACAACTTCATAACCACCCTTCTAAAATTTCAATTTTTATTTATCTGATGCAGAAACTTTGGAATGTATTTATTGCAAAGTTATTTCCCTAAAGTTGGACCATACCGACTGGAGTCCAACAACCAAAGTTTCAACCTGGAAAACACAAAACAATGGCTGTAAAAGACATTCCATTGGAACCTCTATTGTACAAGGAGAAGCTGAGAGAGCTGGGATTGTTTGGCCTTGAGATCAGAAGGGCTTTTCAGTGTGCGCATGTATGTGTGTAAATCTCAGTGTATATGAATACCTGACAGGAGGACCAAAGAAGATTGAGCAAAACTCTTATCAGTGGCACCCAGTGAAAGGACAAGAGGCAATGGACACAAATTGAAATACAGAAAATTCCATTTACACTTTTTTTTTTGTTTTAAAACCACTATGTGTTTTTAGAGTGGTCAGACACGGGAACAGGTTGTCCACAGATGTTGTGGAGTCTTCATCCTTGGAGATACTCAAAACCCAACTGGACCCAGCCCCAAACAACCTGCTCTCATTGACCCTTCTCTGAGCAGTGCGTTTGGACTCAGTGTCCAGACATCCCTTCCAATGTCATTGGTTCTGTGATTCTATAGGTACTGCATCAACCAAAATTAATTCTAAATATCTATTTACAATGAGAGGATATCACATACTCAGGATTAAATACTGAATCTTGTGAAAACAAATTGTAAAGGACAATAAGAAAACTCACCTCATCACCTCTTGTCCTAGTTAAATTCCCTGAAGAGTCTTCTGACTGTGGCTGAGCGACAGCATGTTCTGGTACACTGTTTTGATTTGGTGAAGAGTTTAAGTTCACAACAAGACAGAAAAAACAAGAGCAAGGACAGATTTGAATATAAGTGTTTTCCGGACTAAAGTTACGTTTTCAGTCATACTCAGAATGGACTAATTTATGTGGACAAGCATTATGCGTGCCTGATTCTTTATCATTAAACTGTAATTTTTACATGAGGTTGCTGATTTTGCAGCAACTCAAGGCATTGAATAAGTGAATGCAAGTTAAACATAATTGTTTTAATTCTGTAACATACATACATATACACATATATGTACACACATACGGGGAAAAATGATTGTTGCTTTCAGGTCAGCACTACCTTTAGTTAACGAAATGCAATTCCCACTCTACCCTGCCTGTCCCTTTGCCTAGTTTTGATTTAATAAAAAAACTTCCAGAAACTTAGTAGAACACAAAATAAACAAGAACTATACATATAAGATGGAATTAAAAGCCTGAAATGAAAAATAAGCATAAAATGCAAAACATAACAAATAACCANAAAAAAAAGAAAAACCCAAAAAAAAAAAAAAAAGAAAAAAAGATAATCCCTACAAAAATATATAGGAAACACTGATCATGAGCTAAATACCCCTATTCAATGAAAAATTCATTTGATAACTAAAAATAAATACAAACAGATACTCCCACAGTGTTAAGAGAAGGACATTTCTAGTGCTGAATAGTGTCATATAACTTACGTTTGATTCCCCAGTACAGGTGACTCTTCAGGAAAGGGTATCTGATTGGCTGATCCACGCTTCCGAGGGGTGCTTGTATTAACGCTTTGGCTATCAGTCGTTACCCTCTGACTAGCATCTGAAGGTGCTGATGTAAAGTTACTTGCTGGACTGGCAGATGCATTCCCTTTGCTCCCGTTACATTGCTGGCTAAGTGTTTGTACATCATTTCCAAGACTGTCCATACCTATATTTAATTCTCCTAGCTTCTGGATAGATCTAGTAACAAATGACCAAAGGGAAAAAAAAAAAAAAAAAAAAAAGACCAAACCAGATTATTATGAGAACTTGAGGAGGGATAGGATTGGATGGAAGGAGAAGCAACAAAACCACCTAACCTGTTAAGAAACTGTTCAGTAAGATTCTGTTGCTGGTCAGCTCCATCTTCTTGATTTACACCTCCTTCCAACAACATTTGCTGGTACAACTGTCGTTGTTGCTCTTTCTGTTCTAAGTGCTGCTGGTAACGTAGTCTTTGTCTGTAATATTCCTGAAACTGTTCAGTTGAATCACGAAGCTAAAAAGCAATGAGTATTACTGATGAAAATCAAATAGTTCATTGCAATATTTAACCTAAATATTCACTTTCTGGTTTGTTATTTCAATACAGGCATCAAAAAGCCAGCAGATTCTCCTCTGAGCTGCAATGCTTTCACTCTTCCCTAAAACCAGATATAATTTACATATTAAACAAGGAAATCACTGCCAGCCTGTGCTAGTCACTGTTGAAGTAGTTCTGCCATAATTCAGGAGGAGACTCCTCTTTCCTACAAATTTCCAAAGTATTACTTAAGATCAAAAGAAAGAGGTGATTGGAAACTGAAAATAAAAACTGGGAAACAATCTAAGCTACATTTTAAATTCCAAGTCATATTTTCAGTACAAATTTAGTATTTTCTGCCATGTTGACACCTCCCTGCCATCAGTCTGCAGAGCCAATTTACCTCACCCAGTAGCCAACCCTAAAGTGGTCAGTCCAAGTGTTACATCCAACCTTTGAAACTGGTGCCTTGTTCTAACTAAAATTCCTTACTTCCTGGACCAAAGACATCTGCCAGCTCCCTAGGACTCACTTCCTTCTGCATTCCCAAATCCTCACTTTCTCTCTGTGCCACTAGTTCCAAATGGTACCATCATAAAACAGTTAGAACAAAAATACCCTATAGAAAACTAAAAGCACTTTAGCCCAAGGCCAAAATATCAACACTGAAGTACCATGCATTTTCTAAAGAAAAAAAACCTTAACTGCATATTTACCAACTAGTAGGAAAAACAAGTAGTAAAAGAAAAGAACCCTGGTAGTTTTTTTTCTTTTGTTTGTTTTCAAAAGTGACATCTTCATCACCTAGTGATTCTCAGTTGTATAAGGACATCCTGATAACTTTGCACTACTTCAGACAATTCATGCAGAGGATCTTTCTTCGTAACTACGAGCCTTTGCATTTCTTCTAAATAACAATACTTCCATTATCATTTTGTATTCTCTGACACAATAATTTCTTGGTTTATAATGGATTTCCTAGAGCTGTTGCATTTGTAAAAAGTTTACCACCTTAGGTTTCCCGAGATGAGTACCTGCAAACTGGAAATTCTGAAGTTATCTTCAGAAGTCTAGAAAGCATCCATTCTCTGTATTTCAAATATATGAACTATTCCCCAGTCATTGCATTATAATCCTTCTAAACAGCAGGTATATTCTTGTCTATACTTCTTTCCATGACTGATACTTGTTTGTTGCAGTTGGATTCAATCCTTTGATGCTTTGGATTCTGTGTCATTACTACCCAAACTAACACCTAAACCTAAGATATGTTTCCCAGATGCTCTATTCTATAAACTCTGGCTTCTAACTCAATCTCTCCATGAACAATGCAAAAATAAAGCTATGAAAAGAAACTTAAATGAATTTCTTACTTGCACAGGTATACACATATACCACTACAATGTGGAAAACAAAACAAGGTGAATTGGACTGCGTACTACCTTCTTTTCTACTTGCATATAATAGTCTGGCCAACATCTTCACCTACATCACAGCACCTCCTGTCTTCATTCTCTCCTATAAATACTGCATCCGAGTTTTTTTGCCTTTCGAAGCCTGCTCTGTTATACTTCTAGCTAGGTTCTTTCCTCCCTCCCCTGATTCCCAATGTGCATACACAACACTGTTGCAACAGAGAAGTTACTCAGCAAAGCCCTGCCAGGGAGTGAAGTCCTCAAGTTTGGAGGACTTCGTTAATCCTCCAATAGGCCCCATTGCTTCACTCAAGTATCCTAAGTCTACAAGAATATAGCCCTGTCAAGACTAGACTAGTTTGCAGTACCATATAGGTGTCATAAGCCCAGACAAAGTTTACTTAAGAAAATCAAACTGGAGTCTGCAAACAAACCGGCTGCATAGTCAATATTATTCATCATTACTGAATTAAGAGATAGATATTTAAAACTGTGGAAAAAGGACTGTATGGGTAACTGTTTTCATTGTTCCCTACTGAACTATTACTTCACTTTCCCCATATTGCTGGTAAGGAGAAAAAAGGGAAAAAAAAAAAAAAAGGTAAGCCAAGGAACAAGCCCTCAAAGATGAATCCAAAAAAAGGTTGTGCTATTGGATTCTGAAGAGTAAAGATACGTTTACTAGGGAATTATCCAATGAAACTTGGTGTTAACAGCAAAAACTGCAGGCTACATGCCAGATTCCTTGCTAAAACAGTAAGAGGATTCTTAAGCATTGTTTAATCTAACAGTACAGGCTTTCAGTACTGCTAAGCATTTTTTTAAAGATATACACAACAGTTTAGCAACACCGCTGATGTGACAAGGCAGACTAATCAGCTGCATTACAGACTCAGATGACAGCAGAACTTTATACAATAGGAAAAAAAAAAGAGTAGTTTCTTATACAAGATGCAATATGGTATTTTCACTATAGTAAAAACAAGATTCAAAGCAACCCATTGTCATGCATGAAGTTCTCAACACAAAGGCAAATCATTATGAAGTGATCAGAACACAGCTCAAAGTGCCTCATTATTTTTAAACAAACAACAACTACCTCATTTTTTTCTTGTTTGGCTGATCCCTGACTCTGTGCTCCATTAACTGGTTCATTTTCTGGAACTGAACTCTGGCATGAAGCCTCACTGCTGATGGGATGCTGTGGCTCCACGGGAGTATCACTTCTTGCAGCAACATGGAAGAGAAGAGAAGCTCAATTGAGAAAAATGAACAGTAGGAAATTCCCTGGTAAGTAGAGAAATATAACATTCTAAAGTAACATCTGATAACACAAGTATGCAAACTTCTTAAGTTACATAAAACTGCAGATATCACTTAGAAGAAAATGTCACTTGCAATGGGTTACACTAAACAAAACAAAACCTCTAACAAACAAATAACACAGTCAGTATGCTTTGTCCCCACATTTTCCAAAGAAGCCTTATCACCATGGGATATCCAAATTCCATGTTTTCTATCTTTAATTATACACCCTTTAACTGGCAAGTTATTCAAGATCTCCTGTTTTCAAAGCAATTATGTCCATGGAATGTATCAGATATACTATGTGACTAGTATCTTCTATAAGATGTTAGTATCATTACCACTACTGATCTAAATTTAAACTATACTTAACATCCATCAGCTTGACCATTCCTGAAAGTGCTACATAGGAAAGTATTTATATCAGTTTTTCTATTCTTGTATTATATAAGTATTTCTGCATGAAACTCTTTCCAAAATGCTCTAGCGATCAGTAAGTGTGCGGAACACATTAAAAGCCTTGGATTCCCATCTTCTGATTTGTCAACTTACAAACTCCTCTTTACCCAGTGACTTGGAGCAAAGACCTTTAAGAAGTTATTTTGAACTTTTTGGGTATAATAACAAAAGTAACTTAACTGACTAAGAGACAAGTAATTGCCTGCTGAATACACCTTATAAAAGAAATACTGTATTTCTGTCACATACAAGACACAAGGGCTAGACTTACATAAAGCTCAGCTTCCCAGCTTCCACCCTTGCAAACATTGCCATTTAAGTTGGACGCTTAATCTGAAGTTGGATTTTTTCTGAAAAACGTAATGCCTTCTTGAAGACTATGGTCTGGCCCCTTAACCTAATTCTAATCTTCAAGAGGTTTATTATTTAATGAAAAAATACCTTAAGATCTATCAACTTCACTTAACATTACATGCAAATGCCTACACAAAGAAAAACTGCAGCAATTTACCATTTTATTTAGCCTAAAAGGTAACTCCATTTATTTGTTCAGAATTAATCCAGTACACTAAAACCGAAAAAGGAAACAAACAACTTTCCAGAATGGGTTTTAATGGTCCTTGGGCTACAAGCACAAATGTTAATGTTCGTGCATACAGATGAGTAAAATTAGAGGATTCAAAATTCATTAGTATCTTCAGGAGTACACTTTTTAAAAATGGAATTCAAGATATAGTTCCATAAGACTTAAGCTATCCACAAACAAACTCCGTTTGTGAAGAGGCTGGTAAAACCAAAGCTTTAAAGTGGATCACTTAGAATCAAATGAAATAGCTCCTTTCAAGATAATCATTAAGAGAATGGATTAAGACATACATTAGTGCAAAAATTTCCATTGTTATTGGTGAACTGGCATTGGTATGATGGTGTTTGTTTCCCTTTTACTGAGTTCAGTTACAGCTGCTCTTTATCTTAACACATTACAAAATATTGCTTAAGGCAAAACTAATAGCCAATGTCAGCAACTGTGGCCAGGATTGAACACCACAGCTCTGAAAGTGTCCTCTGCTGGCCAGTGCACCCAAGTGCAGTGCTAGTTACCCACCTGGTTCTCTAAGAGGCAAAAAAGCTGGCAGCTGCTTTCTAGAGAGGGGGGAGCACCGCTGACCAAAATAAAGGCCAAGCAAAAACATGAGAAGCTCTTAACTGACAAGTACCATTTCTCTCGGTTACCACTCTTATTCAGATTTGGTTTGGAAAACAGTAAGTAAATATTTAAGCTGAACTACTATTGTTAAGTGATAGAGGAATGCTGCAATGATGGCATGCAGTCATTTCCACTGACTTCATTTGGACTATTTCTATATGTAAATTTTTGAAGTATACTTAATCATTTACGATGTCAGGATCAAAATTTACAGACACCTGAGGACAGAATGGGATGGGAAAAGAGGATGGAGTTACAGCTATTTATTTTTTTTATTTCATTTATTTACATTTATATACATTTACATATATATTTTATTTATTTACAGTCTCCATTTATGTATCTGGAATGGAAGAATTCAGTAATACTGAACAGAAATCTTAGCGAGACTGTTACATAATCAGAATATATTTGTGCGCTGTGCTGGGATTTCAACTTTAAGAAAGCCCCGATTGAATCCATAGGGCTCAAGACCAAATATGAAAATTACTTTGATCATAAAAGCATATGGAAGAAAACCCCTTGTATACAGAGTTTTAATTACAACAGAATTTAAACAACCAAATTATGTTTCAATGTTACAGTTGTTTACAAAGGTACACCGCAGGTAAGAACCCAGTAAGATAAGTGCAACATAAGCCAAGGTAAAAATACAGCTGCACTTACCGCTCAGGTGACTCTTCAAAAATACTGTGACACTCAGTATTCTCAAGCATGAGACTTCGGCTGAGATTCTGTACTCCTGGGTAATGGAAATTAGCAAAGGAGTGCGACATTGGAGAAGTTTTGGTCCCAAGGTCTGTGACTCGTTTATCATGATTCGTTAATCCACACGACAGCCCATCTAAGGCAGGGTTTAAGGAGCGGGTCATGTAAGCATCTGCTGACTGAGGCCGTCTCATGGGGGATGATGGATAAGGAGAAAGTTTGCTGATAAGAGGTGTCAAAAGATCAGCATACGCAGCTTTTGTAGGCTTGAGGAGTTTATCAACATGAATATTAAGCATCTTTTGTTCAAAAGCACAAGAAAAAACAGTAGCTGGCAGATTCTGCAGCCATGATAACAAGCTAAGGTCCAAGTCATCACACCCATTACCACACAAGAGATCAATGCCCAGCAATACTTCACTTTCTGTGATTTCTTCTCCTGTTGCTTTACTCTGACAGAATTCCACACAACATTCATAAAGCAACCCCTTCATTACG
Source organism: Himantopus leucocephalus (assembly GCA_003993805.1). Taxonomy (NCBI): domain Eukaryota; kingdom Metazoa; phylum Chordata; class Aves; order Charadriiformes; family Recurvirostridae; genus Himantopus; species Himantopus leucocephalus. Next base: position 1,254,129 of record RSEF01000008.1, on the reverse strand, counting down.
AGCTGAAATAAACGATTGTTACTTGCTTTGAAGCCAGCCTCACTCAGTTTCCTATCGGCAGGAATAAACTCTGCCACCATGACGCAGGCTTCTTCAAAGCAGTGAACCCGTGCAGTGCTGGGATTCCAGTCCTTGAATTCTGCGTGGTTGGTCAAGCGAGGCAGTGTCAGCAGCAAGCAGAGTTTACTATAGTCTTCCTTAGAGGGACAATATTCTTCCAGCGCATGTAGGCACTGTACAGCCTCTCGCATTGTAAATTCCAGCTACAGAAATATTAACATTAACAGAGTAGTTAGTAGTACATATGCTTCTACAATAAAACAGTGAGTTGAAGAACAGGCAGTAGCAGAATTTCTCCACTATCATTTCTTTATTACTATTACTGTTTATATTTTAATTAAAACAGTATACAATATAGAGTCCAGAACTGCTGATGCAAATGTAGTTACAACAGAGCCAAATTTCTGGATGCTCTGACTTCCTGAAATCGCCCCCAGTCTCATTTTCTATAGATCTATGGAACTTCTTCATGTCACTGCAGGTTTGATAGGCCTAAAATTTTAAATCTGTAGCTAAACAGCTACAATTCTATTGTAGCACAGAAGGTTACTTCCATTCTCAAAGCCAACTGAAGTTTATTTCTCTTTTTTTATGTCTATGAAAAGCTACTAGTGTAAGTTATAAAAGGCTTGTAGATTTCTCTAGTTTCCAGAGATCAGCAACTTTGAGTTGTATTTTATATTGAGATTTTCTGTTCTTCAATCAAAAATGTTCAAGTTCAAAAAGTTCTCAGAAGATAAGACCTCCAAATGCATAGAGGTCTTTAGTAGAAAGCTTATTGATAGCTAGAAGCCAAGAACCACATTAAATACACACAACTTGGTATTTTTAGTTACAAAGATTTAAAAAAATAATAGAACCCCTTGCTTACGCATGTTACCTAGCCTCTGCTCAATACAGAAGCCTTTCACCCACAACAGGCCAACATATTTAGTTACGTTCAAAACAAAAAATAAAGGACATGAATCTGATTTTTTTTTTCCTCTACTGCTATCTAGTAACAATATACAGATTGAGTGATTAGAGGAACAGTACACCTTCCCTTTATAACCACAAGTAAAGACTTACTTTTGGCTTTCTCTACACTGTCAAGAGAAGACTCTGCAGTACTATGTGTAATGGGACAGAAAATCAAAATCAATTCCGTTTGGAAAATGAAATAAATTCTCTTAAAACTACTGGCATTCTTCATTTTTAAGTTCATAACATTTTTGTTAGAAATTTGGTATTCCTGTATTATCAACATAAATTAAAAACTATAATTAATTTCACAATCTGCACACCTTCTTTGTCAGTTTGAGTTAATGTCTCTTTCCATATTGAAAACCTAAGTTCGCAACTCCTGCTGTTTGAACATTTAACTGAATCGGTCCTTTGTGAACACATCTGTTCCCTCCAAAGAAACAACTGTGTCCTTTCTCTCTAAAAGCAACAAAAATTAAGTTCAAGATTAATTCAAATTGGAATCTTTCACCTGGTCCTAATTATGACAATAAAATTCCACGATTCTGAGGCTTGCTTCAGAACTGTTGAAAAAGAGAGCCCAGTGCTTCAGCATACGGTGTAAATTAAATCTCAGGATCAGGACCACAGACATGGCATATGGTCACTGATCTATGCTGCTAAGTTTCACGCAACCTTTGTGTACACAATTCTACTTGAGACCTGGGAGCCACATTCATTTCCAAAGGATATCAACTATATTTTCCATTGTTTATGAAACCATTTGGTAATAGCTAAAATTTGCGTATTCGGTGCTGGGAGCTTCTGCTTTGCCTGTAATCAGAATATCTCAACAGACTTCTTCACAAGAAAAAAAACAATCCCAAAACAGAGACAATTCTTACATGCTGAGGCTCATCTTCTGCTGACATTGCATTGTTTACACATAAGGCTTCCAAGAACTTCTGCTTCATTATAATGTAACGAAATCTGCAGGTGAGAAGTGAAATACTATGCATCTTGATCCAGTAGCTAAATATCCTTTTATAAACAAGCAGGGTATATTACAGCTAATTTTTGAGTTAGCCATAGAAATTGCAATGACAAGGAACTCTGATCTCAAATTTTAACAAATTGGAAACCACGAAATTATATTATAACAGGAAATGTATTTTTCAATTATTGCTTTCAGAAATTTTACATTTATTAATATTAGAAGGCTAATAAGAAATAAAGTATAGCAATCATACTCATTTGTTAAATAGAAATATGACAGAGCAGCCATTAAAAACATGCACCATATTCCTAAAGTGTCTAGCAAATGAAAACTCATTAAGATTGTATGCCTGTATCTTTCACAGTTCAAGTTAAAAAAAACACGTGCACACACTTTAGGAATGGTATACATATTAGAAAAAAACCAACATCTAAGGTAAAAAACTTATAAGTACTGCTTTCACACACAATACTTAGAAATTAAGGACTTTTCCACAACTCAAAAAATTGAACTCTGACATACATTCTATTTTACCTTTTCTTGTCGAATTTTTCCATACATTCAAGAGGCTGAATAAATTGAAGAACCTCATCCCACTGACCATCAAGAATTAACTGCCTAGGAAAAGAAAGAGTCACTCCTTTAATTTCACTGGACAAAAATATCCTTCCTTTTATGTAAGCAGCTCATTTAAAAACACAAGTCATTTAAATATACAACAGGTGATCAGCCTGCTTTGAAAAAATAATGCTTCGCACAGATGCCAAGATGACTGCCTGATGTGACTAGTAACAAGAACAAAATTCAAGTCCTTTCTCAATATTTTCTAAAAATAACTGCATACAAGGACAAATACTAATTACTTTTAAACGCACATCAACAAGGACAAAATGGTTCTGTGTTTCCTGCTTTAACTGTAATTCTTATTTTTAAAAAAATCTTACTTGAAGAGTACAAATAAATATATTGATTCAATTAATACATCCGGAAGAATGAAAGCACACTTAAAAATGAGTTAATGCTAATTGTAGAAATACTGCTGGGCCTATTTTATACGGGTGAGGGAAACACACAACTCCCATATTAAAAACATAAGAGGAATAGCTTGGCAGGAACTATGTCAGCACAAGAGCTCCAACTCCAAGACCAGTGGGTTAGACTGCACAGGTGGATTAATTCAATTTCTTCATGCCCTCATACCACAGAGTTCTCTATGAAAGGCCCAGATCTACAAGGAAGCAGTGAGTTCCTCATTAGAGGTACACTCCAACTAAGCTAAGAATGAAACAAACAGGACTAATAACTTTAATCTTTCTCTAATTCTTCTTTCATTTTATTCCAATATCCATAATTTTAAACAAAAGGGAAGCCAGCTGAGAAATCTCGTTCAGTGATAAAATGTATTTTTTAATGTTTTAAGAACAGCTGGATAAGTTATTTTCTCATGCTTCTACAAAGTTAAGTACCCTCGGCATGAAATGAAAACCAGCAATACTAAAAAAGCTAGTGTGCATCTACAGTGACTCCTTTTAATAATTTTGAAGGCAATATGATGAATGATGTATCACACTAACTTTCATGCCTTGATGACAGCAGAGACTCCTTTCATATTGTTAACTTCAAGAGAGATCTAGGTATTAGTTTGAAATACAGATAATATTTTTTGGGGAAAAGCTTTAGAAACCACTCCACTTATCCTGGATCTTAGCACTAGGATACTGTCAAAATATTTTATTTATTTTACAAGTCAATGAACTACATATTCAGTTCCATGTAACACAGTAAACAGATTATAACAGATCACTGCTGCCGACAGAGGATCTTGTGCTCCCATCCTATTCCTGCTCGTGAGCTTTCCCTGATTTACCCTGTGCTAGCACTGAAACTCCTTAAGACTTCTTCCCACTTCAATTCACCAGCATGCCAGAAAAACAACCACGTTAAAATGAAGAAGCAAACAAAATAAATCTAACTCTAAACCTATGTTGATGATGCCTGGTCAGTTACTTCAAGTGGCTCAGACAGTCACTAACTTCAGAGCTGGACCACAGAACTGGGATCAGGAAGAAGCAGAATACAATGAGGGCATAACACCTCCTGCTTAGTGGCACAGGGCTGCCCACAGAATCACGGTTCAACTGTATGTTTTCATATATGTGGTATTTAAGCACCAGAGAAAGAAGTCCTACCTTAGAAAAAGCATGTCATCTGAAAACAGGCCATTAATGACCCCACTTTCTTTCTCAAGCGCCAGCATACTAATATGAAGTTTCCTTGAGTTCAGAAAATCTAGTATTAGTTTAATTATTTCAGCTTCTTTAACATTCACTGTTTCTTCAGCCGTCATGATGGCAGCCTAAAAAGGAAAAGAAGTGAGACTTTTAGCTATGATCAATATCTTATTTTATGCTTCATTAACAAATGTTGGCTACTAAAAAACCTAAAAAGACTGTTTTACAAGACAGATTATAGCATTACAAAAATTAAATAGCCAAGATTAGGAAATTTATTTTAAGAGGCTAATTATGAAGCCACAATTAAGACCTAACAATGCATCTGCATCTTTTTTATTTGTCCTATGCATACGAAGGGGCCCAAATAAACAAATCCACCAAGAAATCAATCCTCCTACAGTGTGAAAATATGGTGCTTACCAAGACTGCAATATGTAAAATTTTCCTTTCTGAAATGCAAACAGTGAAGTTCAAAGAGCATAAAAATGAGCCAGTTACTATGTCCTTATCTAGAGATCTTACATATAAACTTAAATGTTTCTAATGCATACAAAAAGCACAGCACATTAAAAATGCAGTTTCCTCCTACCCCATTTTTGAAGTAGTGTCTGGCAATTAAGCCAGGCTTTTCATTCTTCCTTCATAAGGACACCTATATCTGTCTATATGCTGTATGAAGAATCTAAAGCTGCAAACCCAAGCTGGCCTAAGCCAGTTTGACCGCTGACTGCCAGAGTCCCATTCACTCACCTGCCTCCAGCTGCGCGTTCCTGGCCCTTCCTTAGCACTCCTCACTTGTGTAATTGGGTTAGCTTCTCCACCAGCTCAGGTGCTGAAGTGGCTCAACAGCCTAATGAGCTCTCCAGCCAGCAGAAAAAAAGATGCAGCTGGGGCAGTGACAGGCTAAGGCCCTGGCTGCCAGCAGTCAGCTTGTTTAAAGCTCCCATGGATACAATGTCCAAGCTCCTTTGCAACACAATTCCTTCAAGGACATGAAAGTTGCAGCATGTACTTCTCTTAGGAAACTTAAAATAAATTCTGCTTCTGGCTACGTCTTGCATGGTTCCTGAAGCCTGGCTTAAAGTAGAAGCTGTTCTACTTTTTTTTTTTTTAACCTTAAAAAGACTTTACAGCTGTAGCTCCCAAGTTGATCTGCTGAAAACTATCTGGGGATATGGGGAGAAACCCTATAATATAGCCAAGCCACATGGCACTGCCTCATCAGCAGGTCTTCAAAAAAAGCTAGTGGCTACAAGAGTGCAATTTCACATCAGGAAAAATTCAATTTAAGTCCATGTTTCTGCAGAAAGGGGTGGTCCCTCTTCTCACCTCTGCACTCAGCCACACATTCCCAGCCACTTCACGGCACCCGCGATGGAGCTGTATGGTTAGCCAGACCACTCCTCTGATCCAGGCACAAGTTAAACATTTATTCACTCAAGGGCACTAATGTTGACACAAGGAACTGACAAAGCTTTGCTTTCTAGCAGTAGCAAAGTCTTAACCTTACTTAAGTTGATTATGAGAACAGAGAAGAAGCCAGCATCAGTGGTGAACTGTCTGCAGGAGGCTATGTCCCGAGGAACAAGGAGAGACAGTAGAATAGTAGTGATCAGAAAAATGCATGAAGGGAGATGACCATACAGAGCAAGATGCCCACAGCAATAAGTTATAGTTACCCCAGATGCTCCCCCTTTTAATTCAAAAGGGGAAAATAAAAGTGCTTCTTAATTCCCTCACACAACCATTTACTTATGTGGAAATGTAGCAACTAGGATGCTGAAAGACAACCAACTGTGGGTAATGCAGCTCTGAAGACAAGCTGAAGAGATGATGCAGCCTCCAGATTCCTTGGCCTTGGAAAACTGGAGTCCATAATCTAGTTACCTACCTCAAGGTGCACAGAAACTGGTAATAAGAAATCAAAGGACAGATATAACGAGTTTGAATAATCCAAATAAGACACTCATGAAGTATTAACAAGAAATTAATTATTTACCCAAGAAGAGGGGAAGAGACAAATACTCCAGTGAAACTTCTCACTGTTAATCCTAAACCAATGCTAATTAAATTGAAAGAATAAAAAAAAATAGGCATTAATAAGAGGGGGTTTTGTACTATGTTGTCTAAATCCTCAAGTTTTCCATCTTCCTTACAGTTTTATGCCAACTTTTTTCCAAGTAAGTTTTTGCCGGAATGTTTGACTAGGAAAGCATTTGATTATAGCAGCATAGTTTATTTTGGAACAACAGAGACCTAATTGTGCCAGATGAAATGGCCTAACTTCTTTTTAAAAATGGCTGGGCTTAATTCTCATTTTAGTCACAGAAGACTCCAATCACCACGTATTTTGATGGGTCTCATGAAAGACATACCCAGAGACCACCGCCCACTCTTAGCCAGTAAAGTCAAAGGAAAAAATTAAAATATGGCTTGCAGAAAGCTTTGCTGCAAGAAAGCAAGTAGTTAGACACACAAATCCAAACCCAGAACTTGTAGAAAGATGCTTTTTCCTTACGTATTAGTATGTTTCAACTTCCCCTTTTGGCAACTGGATAGGGATTTTTGGTCCCAGGGAAAAATTCAACCCTACCTTTATACACAGAAGAAAAAAAAAAAAGAAAAAATCAACACAAACTTATCCAGCAGTTTAGTATTAACATCTTAATTCCCAACCGCACCTAATGCATTTGCATTTCTCTTTTATTATGCTTTATGGCACTGGTGTTTTTTATACAAATTTAATTAACTTCCTTGCCAAAAGACAAAGTAAAACTTAGGTAAAGCTATATTGACACTCCCCATCAGAAAACTACTAGAAAAATTCAGACTAAGACTCCCTTTGAAAAAAGGAACACCAAGTCCAGTTTTCTTTTCAGCTGTATCTACTGGACCCAAGCCTAACCAGAAAGCCACCCTACATAGCTTCAAGACTGTCTTATAATAAATTATTTGCATATTCTATTGATGGAAAAATGAGCCTAATACTCAGTACTTTCCTTAAGAGTACAACTACATTAAGTAAAATTAGCATCTGCAAGAAGTTGCCATCTTCCATTTCTCATTGTAGTTTTAAAAGAACAGGTTTAGCCTGAACATAAAGCCTTGGCCAACCGTAACACTTAACTTCATTTACTTTCATTTATATTGCCCATATGAATTAGGATAAAGGATGACTGGCACCCTTTATATTTGATATGGGACTAGTAACAACACTTTTGGGGTCCTGCTAAGAAAAATATAATATAATATCCAAATATAGTTTGGATACTGAACTTCTGAAGATGATCTGAAGTACACTGATAAGCTCACACATGAACAATATTATGAAAATATTTAGTGTGCATTTGCTGTCAGAGCTATACTCCCATTGGGCAAATAGCTAGAAAAGAACAGTAAACCTACTAGAGGAGATTTTCACTTAATTGATGGTTTTGGAGGCCGATGAGCTCAGACTTCTCTTATAAGCATTATGCTGTCAAAATGATAAGCAGCACTGTAACACCATCATGAAATTTATAAATATACATAGGTTACACATCATCCCCTATGAAATATATCAGTTTTTCTGACATTCAGTGATGTGTGTGTATGTGTATAAATAATAATAATAATTAAAAAGCAAAGAACAGCAGGGAAACTCAAGATTAGAGCTCAAGCTGCATCTTTGGTCCATCCCACTATATTGCTTTCTGCCAGCACATATGGCACATAACGTCACAATCTGATCAGCTCAAGCACTAATGCTCAAGAATGATTGAAGCACAGCATTAGCTTGAGGTATAAATGAAAGTAAATGAGTATTAGAGCTTAACATTTCAGGTGCCTTCTATACCAACCAGGTTTTTGCTACAATCTTTTTATCTTACCCAGTCTTTCCAGAACATCACTTTTCCATACTTGTCCTCCTTCCTTCTTTCGCCTGCTCACTCCCCCTTATCATCTTCCCCTAGTTCTGAATTTAAATGTCTTCCTCCTAATAAATCTACAACAAGAAAAAAAAGCAACTTCTTGCCACAAACCTGGCACATCTTTTCTCTATAGCTTCAATGGACAAGATGTCCTTTGAACAAGCTCTTTGGAACACAGACTGCCTACTCCCAAATTTTCCAGAGAGAGGTTTCACTCGTTCTGTTCTTACTCATGTTCTAAGAACACGCCAATAGCAAGAATCCTCTCATGGTGTTATAAGCATAGAAAACAACTCTTTAAAGAATAAAAAA
>RSEF01000008.1:1233175-1245573 GCA_003993805.1 Himantopus leucocephalus | reverse complement strand
AACCACCAACCAATCACCAAACCTCACTTGCTCCAAATTTTTTCCTCTTTTTTTCTCTTCACGCGCGACTCCACACGAAATCCACCTCTGCTGCTGGAAAGGTTCAAAACAACCGCACTGTTTAATTAAACAGCGCCCAGCCCCAATTAGCAATTCGGGAACGTCAGCTCGGCACCAGGGGCTGACAGGGCCGCAGAGGAGGCGACGCTCCTTTGAAGCGGCCCCGCAGACGGGGCACACCCCGCGCCCGCACCGGCGACGGGGCCGGGCCCCGGGCACACACCGCGCCGCGCCGCGCCGCACCGGCCGCCGCGGCCAGGCTGGCCCGGCCCGACCCGCCCCGCCCCGCCCGCGGGCGCCGCAACAAAGGGACGGCGGCGGTCGGGCGTCGCCGCCGCGCCGGCAGCCGGGGCGATGCTCCCCTCGGCGGGGGAAGCGGCGGCGGGTCCCCCACAGCGCGGCCGTGCTCGCACGACAGGGACGGGGCGCGGAGGTGGGCGGACAAGGGGGGGACGAGNGGCGCGGAGGTGGGCGGACAAGGGGGGGACGAGGGGGGATAGGTGAGGCCGCCGGGCAGCGCCCGCCTCACGGCGCGGCGGCCGCAGCCCTTTCCCCGCCGTCCGCCCCGGCCCTCCGGTCTGCCCACCCTCCGCCCCGCCCGCCGACACTCACCTGAGGGGCACGGCGGCCCGTTCGCGCCGTCACCAGCTGGGCGTGAGGGGAAGATGGCGGCAGGCCTCGCTGCACGGCGGGGCGGGCCCGGGCCCGGTGTCGGGGTCTCGCTCCGCTCCGCGCTGCGGTTGCCACCCGCCCTCACCGCTGCCTGCCCGGCGCCCCAGGACCCGCGCCGCGCCGCGCCGGGGCGGGGTGCCCGCGCCGCTGCCTGAGTGGAAAGCGAAAGGAGGCGGGTCGGGGCCGGCCCGGTTGGGCGTCGCCCGCGCCGCGGGGGCGGGAGGGACAGATGGTGGCGGCGGCCGCGCTGGGGCGGGGCCGGCTTTGTTAGCGGCGGGGCGAGCCCCCGCCCGCGGGGGACCGACCGCGCCCCCTCTCCGCGCCCCGGGGCTGAGGTAACCGCGGGAGGCCGGAGCCGGGGAGGAGGGGGGGGGGTCGGCCGTTGCCGGCCCCGGCAAGCACGGGCTCACCGGTGTCCTCCCGCGAAACTCCGCGGCGGCTCCGGGCCTGTCCCCGGGGGAGCGGCGCGGCGCGTCTCCGCCCGTCGCTTTCCCAGGCGCCCGGCGCCTCCCCCCGGCGGTCCCCGCCTCGGTGGAGCTCCCCGATGGTGGGCCGGGAACGCTTTTCTAACGGGGAGGGGTGCTGGGGGAACAGCTTATAAATATTTCGGTGTCTCCGCGGGGCAGCCGGGCCGTGTGCCGCGGGCTCCCCGGCCATCCCCGGCCCCTCAGCGGCCTGTGGGGCCGGCCCGCCCCTCGGCTCTCCCCGCGCTGCCTTCCAGGTGCCGGCGTGACAACTTAACGACCGGGCCGTGAGGGACACACGCCGTGTCACCCCGCCGCTCAAACGCCTCCCGAGGCAGCCCCCAAAATCACGTAATAAATAGCGAGCAGACGCACTTTCTTCCCCTCTGGATGAGGGTATCCAGCCCGCCATCGCGCTCTGCCTCGGCTCCTGCGGCGGGGGCCTGTGGCTCGTTGGCAACACCTGTGGGTGCTGCCTGAGGGGCTGCCACCTTTGTGACCGGCCTGGGATTTCTTTTTAAGTGTGTTTTGGCTGTCTACTGCTTCTTGAGAGTGTTGAAAAAAGAATGTGTCCTTTACAGAAATCGTATGTATGAGTATGTTATATTTTATGAAGATGGATTTACATACAGTTTGACGTTTGGTTACATTTAATGCATTTTTGTAATTGTCAGAAGATTATGGCATCTGAGAGTTATCACGGTGAACAGTTAATAAGCTTTCTCTGTGTTTAAATATAGCTGTGAGATGAGATACAGAAAATCGTGTTAAAACGCTGGTGTAGGACTTGGACAAGACCCCGGTGTGTGTGCAGCAGCGCGTTGGCAGACCTCCTCAAAATGGAGACGGTGGNAGCGCGTTGGCAGGCCTCCTCAAAATGGAGACGGTGACAATTTTCTGACAAAGGATGTAGCAGAGACACGATTTTTTAATTTGTTTTTTCATTTAATTATGCACGTGTGACGTTTATCAGAGGTGCAGGGAAGGTTGTCAGGGATTTAACTGATGCTGAACTGGGTTCTCTGTCACACTGACGGTTAAAAATGTGAAGAACCACAGTGAGTTCAAGTCTGCTCACAAACTGTTTTGCTGCGGATCAGCTAAAGGACAGAGAGGAATCATGATGTTATTCTCTCTCTTTCTCTCTCCTTTCTGAAAAGGAATGCAGAGAAATGTCCCGAAGGCCATCGTCCAGCGCAGAGTGCCGCCTGGCTGCACAGCAGTGACTCTGCCAGGGATGAGCCAGGAATGCGGAACGTGATGGTTCCTTCTGCGGCACTCAAGTCCCAGCATCGCATCCCAGGAAGATCAATTCTCTAGTAAAACACTGAATCCTTCCATTTACTTACAAAGCTATCACTTGTTGCTTAGTTGCTTTGGAGGCACTGATTAATAGGCAACGTAATTTTAGAAATGAAACTGTTTCCCAATACATATGATATAAGAGATGATAAATCAGAGGGAGTGTGGAAAAACAAGATGGCTTTAATTTGCCTAAACAAAGCTGTATGCATAACTGCTGAACATAGCCTTGGATAAGAAAAGTCGATTTTAAAATTTGTTTAATCCACAAAAGACTCAATAAGCACACATACGCCTTTAAATTTAATCTTGATTTCACAATGGTGTTACTGTGGTTTAGCTATCTTTTGTGCAATAGCTTTATTTTCCATGGAGGTCCTGAGTTCATATCGTGAGACTGTATCTCTGGAGGGAAAGAGTTTTGGGATGAAAGACAGGTAAAGCTTATCCCCAGTTATAGACCTGAAAGGAAGAGTAAATTCTGAATTTAAAATTATTCCCTTTTCCGCTCAGAATGCCAGGCCGTTCACAAGGAAGTAGCAAATTCCTATAGTTGGGAATGAGATTTCAAGAACCAAGTATCCATCCTCAGGAAGAGGTATGGAAGAATAGGTAGCATTACTTGATGCACTGGCTTTGGAGGGCAATTATACTACTCAAATATTTGGAGAGGAGCCATAGTAGCATCCTATTGGAAAAGGACAGCTGGAGGATCCTGTGCTCTGGTTGTTCATAACTTTTTACTCAGGTATAGAAACGTGTCTTTGGGATGGTCTCAGCTTGCTTTGAACTCCCGAGTCATTATTGCAAAGGAGGTAACTCCCATGAATAGCAAAGCTGTTGGGTGTGGGGTTTAGAGAGCTTGAAAATCAGGATTAGTAGAGGAGGAGTTCTGCATTGCCTAGTGACAAGACAGGGCATTGCAGTCTGCTCTTGGAACACTTCAGAAAAGAAAATGGTAATTGTGCCACTATTTTACAGATGTTGCAGGTGGCCACGGACAATGTCAGCAGGGCTGGATACATGCTTGGAATTATTCCCCAGTGTGAACCTTGCAAAAGATCTGCTGGTGGAGTCCAGCAGTTCATGCAAAGCATCTTTGTGTGGTCATCATAAAAATGGGCCAATCCCCTGACTTTTATTCATTATAACAGAGCCATTCAGCTCTTTACATTTTATATTATGTTTACACGATCTTGTAAAAAGTTGCAAAAAAAGTTCTGCTTAAGACTTTGCTTCTGGAAACAGTTTTTAATCAAGAAAGGATTTCCAGAACTTTGGGGTGACAATTCAGCAAAATTCTTGCATAATCTATGGGAGAATCATTTACGTCAGCATCACAGCTTCAGTTTCAGGTAGCTTAAACAAGAAAAACACTGAGCCAAAGTATAATCTGGCTTCAGGTAATTTAAATAATTGCAGGCTTGTGGGGCCTTGCCAGGTCTCATAATGCAGACATTTAGATCAGTGATGATGTAGAAAGGATAAGACAGAGCTGCTTTGATGGAAAGCTTCATATTAGCTTTTAGTCTTTCTGCAAAGCTCCATTAGCAGATTAACAGTGACATAAAAACGCCTATAGATCTTACTTTATACATATCCATAAAGTTCACATACCATTAACTGAAAACTTAAACACATCTCACGTGGAAAAAATTCTTTCAGTATCTTGCTTAACAAATTTGTCAATGGATAATGAATGACTTACTCCTAAGTATTTTATACATCCAGTTGTTCGTAACATTGAATAAGAGTCTGAAGACAGTTTAAAATAACATTTTTTCAGTGGAATCCTTAACTCTTCTCTACTGTTTTCTGTCCTTTCCTGAAATTCTAGTTGTTACTAGCTTTTCTGATCAGAGGCAGTTCTGTCTAGTGTCCATCAGTGTTATCCTTGAATTCAGAAATTTGATAAAAAGCCCAGTGTTAAGAACTCCATCTCTCAAAGAGTTCATACTGCGCTCTGAAATGTGTATGTTATACATCGCTTCCCTGCCACTTATAAAGACCAGTAGTTCCAACTGTAAAACAGACAAGGTAGCTGCTTTTCTTTCTTGCTAGAAGTAAATAAGTTAGAATAACTTTGCTACCATATGTAACTCTTTGCTGTGGTTGTCTAAATAAAGTGTATTTCTTTTTCCATCTGTGTATAAGCAACTAAGTCCGAAAGTATATGTGCGTTTATCTGTGCATGTATGCATACACAAACAAACATACTCCACATCTTTTTTCCTAAATGGAATAGTTTGCTTTTAAAAACAAATTGCTTATAAATGAACAAAGATGCTGTGCATGTTAAAAATACTGACTTTTTTTCTGCCATCTAGACCTGGAATAAGATAATTTGTATGGGTGGTGGGTTTTTTTTTTTNTTTTTTTTTTGGTTTTTTTTTTTTATTAATTAGAAAATGTAAAAACAGATGTAAAGAACTGCGGCTGTCAAGATAGATCTTTATAGCCACAATTCTTCAAACTGCTCATTCTGCTCATTAAATTGGTAACAAGGCAGCAAAGAAATGCTAATTTGCTATTTGAAAAAGATAAAAGTAGTTAAAAGTTTAGCCTTTACAAAGCTGTGTCTTTATTTATTTATTTAAGTTGTTGGAAAAAAGACATCTGACGTCCACACCTGATCGGTACCACTGGATTTGAGAAAGCGAGCTATTTTTTACATCACCTTTGTGTGGTTATTGATCCGAAAGCTTAGGTTTCAAGCGTAACCGAGATGATTATTCTGCTAGTTGGTGGTACCGGATCTCTGCACTGGATCCCACAGCATTACAAATTTTGATTCTCAAACTCTGTACGGATTCAGACATGCAGTAGAGTCATATTCTGTCAAAGTAACCAGGGCATGATCTGAAGTTTCTCAAGTGCGGTGTTACTTGCCGAAGGACAGAGAAAATGAAGCCTGTGCTAAAGCCTGTCTGTCTGTACAAAGGCTGTTTTTAGATGAAGATTTTGAGCTGGGCTCGCCACTGAAAAAATAGCATTACTGGGTGCAACTGGGTGTTTGCGTTCCAAAACAATTCCTTGCTTGTGTCAGCCTGTTTGTGATGTCGTACAGGGAACTAATTGAGCTGGCTGAAAAATAACCAGTTTTGGGGGGAGGAGGGAAGGCTGTTCATTTTCATCCACGTTAGTTTTCAATTCAGTACTAAAAGCCCTACTATCAGATTTCTTGTATTCTTGAAGCTGCCCTCTGAATAGCTCTGATATTTAGAGATTCTTTATCTGCATAAGTTAGCCCAACAATCCAGTCTGCCTGTTGGCAGTGCAGTGATGTCATGTCCCCTTTCAGCAACTCCTTAGTCTTGCTCTGCAACCCAGCAGGACAACACAATACCCTCAAAAAGGCATGATTTGGACTGGAAAAAATTGCTAATTTACAAATCCAATTTTTTGGATCCTATTTCTATTCAAGATTACACCACTGACGAGTACAAGTTATTTCGCTAAAAGTCATTCTTTATTAGCTATTTTGATGAAGACAAGACTTCAGTTCATCTTGAAAACCTTCCCTTCTGAAGCAATCCTGTTACACTGACTAGTAAGCTTCTGTCTCTACAACTACCTGAAAGGAGGTTGTAGAGAGGTGGGGGTCACCCTTTTCTTCCAAGTAACAAGCGATAGGACAAGAGGAAAACAGCCTCAAGTTACGCCAGGGGAGGTTTAGATTGGATATTAGGAAAAATTCTTCACAGAAAGGATTGTCATGCATTGGAACAGGCTGCCCAGGGAAGTGGTGGAGTCACCATCCCTGGAGGTATTTAAAAGATGGGTAGATGTGGTGCTGAGGGACGTGGTTTAGTGGTGGTTTTGGCAGTGTTAGGTTCATGGTTGGACTTTATGATCTTAAAGGTCCCTTCCAACCTAGACGATTCCGTGATTCTGTGAAGCTAATCGGAGTACAGGAGTTTATCAGTTGACTTGCAAATGTGAAACTCGCTTCTGAAGAGAACAGGGTAACACCACGTTGTCCTTAAGACTGACATGAGAAGGCCCTCAAGAATGAAATGAGAAGCCCAATTCTTCAATAGCCTCCCTCTGATAACATCAGAAAGCTAAATTATACATGAAAGTAAGACAAACGATGAGGAACAAAAGGAGAAATGAAAACAGTGCATATTTCCTACAATTTCTATGTTACTGAAATACGAGAAGAAACAAGATTTAAACATTAATGTGAACTTTTTACAGTTTCAGTTTGTATTTAGTTGTAAGCAAGAAAACAAAAAATGTACTTTTGGTGCCATGCTTTTATTTAAATGAAAGGAAAAAACTACACTGTACCACATAAGTAGCAATGACAATATTTTACAGCACAGCATTTGAAAAAATATGGAAGCTATGCTCCATAGAAGTGGACAAGTAAGCACACAATACACTGTACATTTTGCAACAGTGCCCATTAAATCATAATTAAATAGCTGAATTTGGCTTTAAACAGCCAAATAATAAAAACTAACAGTCGTACTAACATTTAAAAAAAAAAAATCAGTAGCTATTATGACTGTTAGAATATGAAATTTTGCTCCAAAAACTAATATGAGAGTTTGGCAATTCAGTTGTAGCAACAATAATAATACCCCTGATGAAAGCACCAGTGTGTTCTGAAAAGGTCAGTGATAAATACTGGCCTTTATGGAAAGCTTTCTTTTTTTTTTTTTTTTTCCTTTTTTTTTTTTTTCTTTTTTTTAAACATGATCCCAACCAAAGATCCACTGTAATTAGAAAATTTGCAGGCTTAAAAAGGAAAAGCGTATCTAGCTTTACTTTTCCTGTATTAAGTAAAACTTTATACTGCGAGCGATTAAATTTTCAACTGCATTATTCACATTCTACTTTTAGACATTGCACAAATCTTTAACCTGTTGACAAATGTAAATTTCATAATACATTCAGATATATTTAAAATGACTCAAAGAATTCCTGTCATGTATTTAAGCTCACTTTGATTAGATTGATGCGTGTCTCCTTGTGGTGTTGCAAATCTTCAGTTCAATCATAGTACAGATTTTAGAAATAAAAAGCCTCCCATGATAAAACTTCTTCTGAAGTTATTCACTGTATGTGTATCAGTTAATTCCAACCTCCTGGTTTCTTGAATCACTGTATATTATACACAGTTTCATATTGTTATTCAAGATGTTCCTACAATGGTATTTGTAGGAACTGTCTAACAGGCAGAATGTGCAAACCCTCTTCCCCCCTTTTTAATATTATTTATAGCCTATATACACAATATGTATACACTTGAAATATAAGAGTTACATATCCTGGTGATATACATGCAAACAGTAGGAATTCAGCTAACCACAAATAGTTTTGAGCCACATACATATTAAACATGTATTTTAAAGGGTTTTTTCTTTTTTTACAGTTTTAACAAATATACATAAATATAAGAACATAAATTACAGTAAAACTGACAGCATTTTTGAGAAAATGTTTGTAACCCAGATGCATTGATGCCTAAGGCCTTATAATAATTTAAAAAAAAGTACTGTTCTAAACTGCTTAATGACATCTCATTCCTGTGCATCTTTTATATAAGTAAATGTTTACATCGTAGTAGTGAGGCATAGTTTCTCTCAAAGCAGTTTAATGAGAGAAGGATGAACATAGTTTTAGTCTCCTCATGAAACAGAATGGACTACATACTTATAGCACAATACTGTCTTATGTTAATGTAGTTGTCACAACACTGAAACAGAACAGAATCACAAATCATTCAAGTCTTTTCCTGAGAATGAGATTTTTTTCCCCCAACAAATCCTCTGGTGTACATTATCAAAATAGCCACAGATTTAGGGGAGGCTTCAAGTTTGTAGTTTTTTTTTTTTTTTTTTTTCCAGAACAGTGCTATGTAAAAAGCAAATTGCAAGAGAAACAAACACTGAAACGGAATAGTGATCTATAAAATAATCAAACACTGTTTTGAAATAAAATGCAGCCCTTTATAATTAATACTGAATACGCCTAGTGTTTGTTTTTGTAAATGGTCATATTATAAATTTACTGAAATGTCATTTAGGCTTTTTTGCCATATGTATTTAAAGTTGCTAAGTGTCACAAGACCTCATCCGTTAGGTAGTGTCAAGAAAACAATTTACTAGGANTAATACTGAATACGCCTAGAGTTTGTTTTTGTAAATGGTCATATTATAAATTTACTGAAATGTCATTTAGGTTTTTTTGCCATATGTATTTAAAGTTGCTAAGTGTCACAAGACATCATCCGTTAGGTAGCGTCAAGAAAACAATTTACTAGGACACACTGAAAATTCTTGACAGATTTTAGTCTGAGCTGGCAGATCTGAAGGCAGGAAGAACAGACAGCGGCCTGGATCTTTAAATCAATGGGCATTAGATACACAACTTCTGAAAGATCTGTGACTTAGTGAATTCTGTGATTCTTCTGAGTATTTTTTAGTGTTCTGTCAGGCAAACATCAGGGATCTAGTTCTGAATGTTTCACACATTCCTATTCCTTCCTTGGAGAAGCAGTACCTGACCGTGTGCTCGTGCTTCATCTGGAGCAATGCAAAATAATGCTCATTTGCTTAAACTGTTTTAGAGGTCTCCCAAATCTTTCTACTCCGTATTTTAATGGTATTATGAACATGCATGTGGTCAGTCATTACATCTCAGATGGCAACTTACTCGAACAGGAATAATTGCATCACCTAACTATACCCTGAGTTGTTAAATAATTCAGTTGAAGGAAACTTCAAGCAGTTCAAAGGTTTTTCCTTTGCTGTTTAGTCTATAAGCAAATCAGTATTATTTAATTGAAAAAGAATTATAAATAATCAGGGGAATGAATCTTGATTTTGTTACAGCACACAATAAGGATCTTGCAGAACAGACCCATTCAGCTGTTCTTCAGTGACATACAACTTCTCATTTAGTCTTTACTGTAAGTCAGTATGCAAAGTTCAATGGTATTGAGAATATTAAGAAGTATTTCTTTAGTGAAAGAAAAAATATTTCAAGACAAGCACAAATACAAACATATAAGGCAACAGATGTAAAAAAAATGTAGTTTGAGTCACTAAGAGGAACATTCAGTGCTTCAGTGTATCTAATCAAAATACAGAGCAAATATACTCTATATATTGTATTAGCACATACAAATCTCCACACAAGTCAAACATTTCCGTAATCACTCATAATTATTCACCTAAGCGATAACCTTCTGCACTCCTAAACACTGTGTTTACATTCCAGTTGGACATGACAATAGAACTTGGTGTCCAGTTTTAAGAGTCCTGTTGGCAACTAGAAATCTATTTCCTATAGGCAGTTAAGATGAAGTGCAAGTTTATCACAATTGTCTGAAGCAATTTTTTGCCCATCTACTATGCCTTGGTGGGTAAAAGTTTCTTAGGAGTTACTGGTCTCTTGGTTTGCCACAAATGGCTGTGAATGGTAATTGCATCAACGCTGGCAGACAAAGTTTTAGCAGGTATGTGGCTAAATTGCTTCCTGTCGGAGTTGTATTTATACAGTCCCTCTATCATTTTCTTTGTGATAGATTTGGGACCTATTCCCGTTAATTTATTGATTTCTTCTGTATCAGGGCAGTATGTATAGAGAGATCTGAACTGGCAGCCTGAATCCCGGAACAAGATTAAGAAATTATTGGCATCGGATTTTTCCATTTCCTTTAAAAGAAAGAAAGAAAAAGAATCACAATATGAATTTTGCGTTGTAGTTTGGAAAACATTCAAAATCGTTGGACTGTCATTTTAAATTTGTTTTCTACCAGAGCTGAAACTTATGTCTACCTCTGTCCACTAAAAGACCTTATTTCCAATCATTAGAATTTGCTAAGCTTCACTTACCTGGATTTTGATAAAGTAGCTATCTTTCTCAAGCAAAACCTTATGTTTAGACAATTTCAGCTACACTTATTTATTTGTACCTCAAGAACAGACATCCTAACAATTTTTTTCTAGATAAAAATTCTTTGATCCATTTCATCAGGCAGGTCTAATAGTTGCAAGTTTGGGAACAGGAAATTTAGATATGTCTAGATATGCCTGAAAGATCCTCCAGGGCTAAAATGGGGTTTCAGTCATCCCTAAATCCATTCAAATACTGTCGTGAAATTTGTTCTGGAAAGGAATTAAATCCAGATTCCAAGTACCTGTGTTCTTTGATCTATTTAATCTGTCAAATTTGTCACAGTTGGTAAAAGGAAAAGTCCCATTACTCTCAACCCTCAAACTCTGCGTTACTCCTTTTGCACGGAAACACACTAGTCCCCGAGTTCTCCCCCGTACAATATTTGTGCACCTTTAGAAAGGTTTATACTAGCATAAGAGAAAAGGCTGGAAGGCACTTTTCTTTAGTAGAAAGTCCTGAATTTGCCCTGCTGCTTGGAAACTGGAGAAAAGCCTAGGAGGGATGCATTGCAGTTCTTTCTGTTCGGGAGTGAGCTGTGCTTTAGCTCTAAAGGTCCCAGTCCGAGGATCTCTATGTATAAGATGGGTATTTTTCATGTTAGAGAAAACAAGTTCATGAGCAAATGCTAAAAGCCTACATATTGAAGCTCCCACGTTAAACAAATAGTAACTATTAACTAACATGTCAATTAATTCAGCTTCCTGTGCTGCACGTACAACGCAACCGCTATTGTTTCTACAGTACTAGAGAACCTTTCTGCCTACACGGGCAGCGAGTCACAGAAGTTGTTACTCAAGCCTTTCACTAAGAGCTAGCATAACCTCAGAAGATTCCTTTCGATATTTGCATTTATACCCGAGTGTCTTCCTAATGCCTGACTGTGGTTTGACTTAGGTATTTATGCTTTTAGGGGAAAAATACCCTTACCTCCAGTATCTTTTTCTTTTGCCCTTCATTTACTTTTCCAGCCAAGCAGCAATGTGCCAGCGCGTTCTGAATTATGTACTTATTGGATTTAGCACTGGGTTCTTTGAAGAGCTTTGGTCCTATTGAGGAGGAATGACAAAGCAGCAAAGTTAATCAATAAGCCAACAAAGTTACTTTAAACGCTGTGAAGCACTTCTGGTATGGATCTTTTGCATGCATAAAAACACAAAGGCAGGAACAAAATAGAATTAGGCTAGATACCACAAATTTCACAAAGAGGTAAAATGTCATTCATTCAGCTGTTACTGAATTTGCTTACAAATGTGTCTTTCATTATTAAATCATTATTATTGGCAGTCTTGGTAAATATATTTTTTCCTCAAAGGACTTTTTCCTATGAACAACAAAATGTTTTGCATTTTCTAACTAAAATTTCAGTAGTCCAGGAGGGAGCAAATTCTTTTTCATCTACACCTGTGATTTGAAGGGTGAGAGGTATAGGAATGAGGCTGGTGCAGTGCTTAAAGTAACTGTAGCCTGTCCACCTTGGAATTCCAGAAATGTTTTACCTAAAACCAGGGATAAAAGATCTGGCCTGACACTCGTGAGGTTGTTCTGTCTGTAAAAAGACTTGATTCATCTGGTTGAAGGAGAAATTTCCTCTGTTTTAATTTGTGAAATATACGCATACTTCTATCAAGACCATTTGAAAAAAAAACCCCAAGTAAGTAACAATTCTGAGTCTTAGAAAGGAATATAAGATACAAGCAATTACCAATTAAATTTAAGATTAACTCTCAGTTTGTCTATGCTTTAGGAAAAAAAGGCTAGAATCAACACAAGAAAAGCTGTATGAAATCTGACTGAGAGAGTGAAGATATTAAAACGTGAAAAAAGTCTTCTGTTCTATTCCTGGGAACTGTATATTGCTTCACTTAAAAATAAGCTCTACATAATAAACATTAAAAGATGATCTTCAGCACTATGGGTCTTCATGAGAAAACTCTGCAAGACCACGCAGGCAAAGTCTCACTATCCCCCTCCTGTAAGTTAATTTGA
>RSEF01000008.1:1203321-1233075 GCA_003993805.1 Himantopus leucocephalus | reverse complement strand
GTTTCAGTGGAAAGCAGATAAGATTATTTTCAAAATAAACATTTGCCAGCACAGACAGAGCTATGCAGCCCCATCAATCAAACCTGATTTCCCTAAAAGTTGATTGAAAATACCTAGCATTGTTTTACTCTTTACCAAACAGAGTGATATGAGGTGGGCAAAAATGGAGCTTTTGTAATCCTGATGGTGCAAGGTCTTTGCAACATCATGTGCTGTATATTTGGAGAAAAGGGATGAAGATACCATTATCGTTTGATTCATGATATAATAAAGAATTAGAAACGAAGTTGTAAAGTTTTTATAAACAGCAAAAGATCTGTTTGGAAACACAGGGTGCAGAATATTTAAATTCACATTACTAAGCAGATTTTCTTCCCTGTTGCAATTTGGTTTTTGCTTTTTGTAATTCTATTCTAAATTGAGCTTAAATTTCAACTCTTCTTGCCTTGCTAGAGACACTACTGACATGCACAGTGATCTGTGACCTCATTTGCTGTTCTGAGCCTAACGGCAATTTATTATGGTTATCACAAATGCTACTGAGCCAGTACTTTTATTTTGGATTTAAAATTTTAACCTTGTATTATTACTATCTGTTTTAAAGGAGAGGAAAGTAAGATTTCTATGAAAGCGTCCTCAATCAAGTTTCAGGAAACCAAATAAAGATAATTGAAAACTTTTCATGCATAGAACCACTAATAGCCAGGTACTTTTCTGAATATTGTTGTCACTGACCTGTGTATTCTGTAGCAGAGGCGACTGATGAAGTTGTAGATGCGTTTTCCCAATCTTTTTCTCCATTACGACTGCCGCAGCGACTTGGAGATAAGAATCCTTCCACAGACTCAGACCTAAACATTAATTTTAAAATCTATTAAAAAATTCACGATGTTCAGCAGAGAAGTGTTCTAATATGAAAGGAAGTCAAACTGTACCGAGGTAGAACACAATGATTTGAATTGTAGACTATAAACCAACAATATTTATAGAAGAAATTAACAAATAACTTAGTTCATGTTCCCTACAAAGTATTTTAAGTAATGCAAGAAGTTGGTATCTAGGTGAGGTGGATGTTAGTAAATACATCTGAAGGACAGAAAGCTAATAGATATTCTAGGCTGTGGAATATTATTACCAAGTGGGAATTCGGGTTACTTTTAACATTGGTACTAGCAAAACTATGTTATCTCATGTAACAAACAAACTAGTTCGTGATACAATGATAAATGTGAAGTAAAAATTTAGTTCATTTATACTTCTCACTGCCAATTGTGGTAATTATAACTGCTGTATTTAAGATAGCAAAATAATTTCCTTTCTAATTTTTGTTTTCACAAGAAGTAACTTCTGGTGCTGTAATTCTTCAGGCTGTCCCGGCACTGGCGGGGATAGGGCTAACTTTCACAAGAGGCTGGGATGGGACACAGCCTGGACAGCTGACCCAAATGAACCAAAGGCGTATTGGATACCATGTGACGTCATGCTCAGTATATATAGCTGCGAGAGCTGGCTGGAGGAGGGTTGGGGGGACTGGACAGGAATTGCTGCTTGGGAGCAGGCTGGGCATTTTGGGTTCCTTTGGTGAACAGTTGTGCATTAATTGTTTTTGTGTATTTTTTTAATCAGNTGGGTTCCTTTGGTGAACAGTTGTGCATTAATTGTTTTTGTGTATTTTTTTAATCAGTATTATTGTTGTTGTTTTCCTCTTTCCTTTGCTTTTCTGTTAAACTGTCTTTATCCCAACTCATGAGTTTTGCCTTTTTCTTCTGATTCTCCCCCCATCCCGTGGGGAGGTGGTGGGGAGTGAGCAGCCACGTGGTTCTTTGTTGCTGGCTGGGGCTAAACCACGACAGCGCTCAAACATGAATAGTTTTGCATTTAAAGGTCTAAGCAAGATTGTCATGTTTTCTGAAATTATTACAAGATATTTAAAGTTTTTTTGATTGTAGCTACTCCAGAAGCCAGTCAAATTTTCAGCTTGGAATGAAAGCTTTTCTAAGTGAGAAGAAAGCTGTTACTAGCACAGAATAAGGAAAAAAATGGTATTATAAGAACATTTATCTGCATGCTAACTTCCAGTAAAACCAGCAATAGATGAAAATTCAATTTATAATATATCCTACACATTTTGTGATTAGCACCTGCATGAAGGAGACCTCAAAGGTATCACTGAAATTCACTCAGTGTGATCATCAAAAGACAATTCTGATATGAGGAAAATACATGAAAGTATTGGTTTGGAAAGATACTGAAGATTCTTTCAACTCTGTTACTTTCAGCAATTTGTATTGAATTTTATCATATTTTAAAAGTCTCAACTGGTCATTTTTAAGGGATGACAAGAGATGTTAGGATACTTTGATCACTATATTAACGTTTCATATGTAAAAACCAGAAAGTCAGTTCTCATGACATCAAGGAAATTGAAAAGTCAACTGCAACCAGCTGCAGGCATGTCAGAGTGGCCATGGTAACGTGACTTGTGATATCATAACATGTAGTACTCCTTACCAAACCCCTTTTCCTGATTTGGCTTTCTTCCCTGTTTCTTTTCTATACAAAACCCCAGTATTTCTCTGAATATAATTAAGTAGTTATACAGAAATAATAATTTTCGTCTGAATTATATTATAGATTTTGTATATAAAATTGAGACTTTTCTGTTGTTTTTATCTCTTTTTATTCCATTTTCAGGTGATTTTTAATGCAAAATAAATTCTGGTGTTTGGAAAAGGCTGAAGTCCTAGAAAACATTCAATACTTCCCTGTACAACTGTCAAGGGGAAAAAAAAACAGAAAAGAAGCTTCTGTGTTAAAAAAAGAAAAGCAGCTATGTAGCTGCATGTAGCATATAGGTTTAATAAAACATCCACAAGTTGAGACTTAAATACAAGCAGGTGAATTAAAGAGGCTGTGTGAATAGCATTTTGTTTTGACCTCATTTATAGCTGCCCAACTGGTTTACTTAGTTAAATTTGTGAAACAAATGATCGTTGCTTAGTTCCCTAATGCCTGACAGTGGAAACTATCAGTGTCTCAAATCAGGAAAACATACCTGTTCTTGGAGTACACAATATATACATGACCTCTTTAAAATTCATGCTAGTTTTACATAGCTGATTTTCAAGTGTTATTAAATTAAACGGTTATTTTAGCTTTACCTTGGTGTTCTCTTGCCTGACTGCACACTCTCATTGTCCCCTGTATTCAGCGATGCCAATGAAAGACTAGATACTGAAAAAACACGATAAAGCTGTGAACCTGGATAAAAACAAAGTTAAGGCTTATAAACCTATGCAAGTAGTAGAGTCTGTTCATTAGACCCAACACCAGCATCAGAAAGTCAGTAAGAGCTTTTCCATATGAGACTCTTACACCCATACATGATATACCTGCATGCATATGTGCTGCACTTCATCTAAACACTTGCTGACACACCCAGCCATTTGCAGCCACCTGGGATGGTCTCGGGCTAAGCATTAATGAGAAGTATGGACATGGGAATATTGGCACCATGCAAATCAAAAAATGCAATCAAAGTTAATAAGTCCTCATGAAAGAGAGCTTAAGAGTCTTAATTTAATGCTTGGGATGGATTCTTGGAAGGTGTTAAGGGAACACGTTAAATTACGCTGGAAGACGGAGGGAAGCAGCTAGAGAAAATGCAGCAGAATGACACGGCTATACGATGTTGTAACAAAAAGGATCACTGAGCAGTCTGGTTACTTTTTCTAATTGTATACTGGCAATACTTCTTCCAATCATTAGGACAGTTATGTGATACCTAAAAGAATGCTAAGTTGTTCCACACAATTAGTGTTGCTATGTTCATAACTATACATGCACTAGGTAAGTAAGCGAAATAGAAAAAAACAGGAAATATAAAAGTAACTTTTTAATTTTAATTTTGTCTGTATTAAGTGGGAGTTTAAGTACTCTTACCTTATAATCACCATTTTATTTATTGATCCCTTATCTCCCAACTTTTATTCATTCTTAGCTCTACAGGTGCAAGAAGAGATTAGTGAAGAATAGATGGGTGTGTATGAAACTTGCAACACGTGTTGGTGCTTCCACTGGGTTTTCATACAGTTAACCTTTTTGTTTGTTGATATATGCATGCATGCATAGCAGGTAAGTGACATTCATCTTTTCAGTTCTATTGGCAAATTTTGCCTTCCAGTTTGGTCCTGTGCAGCTTCAACTGAGCACAAGACACTGATAAATGCACGTGCTTGTTAGTACCAAAACACAAACTGGTGTTTTAGCATGAACAGACTCTTTTTCCACATGAACATTTGTTACCTGGTGGACCTTTGATTGGTGTCTTAGGTGATTCAATATGATCTCTATGAATGGATTTCGGACGTGGCTTTTTTTGTTTGATTGAGAGGGAACGCGGCTTTATGACAGTATCCATTTCTTCCATAAGCTTTAGTTGTTTCCTTCTCATATATTCCTGCTTAATAAATTCTCGCCGTGCTCGTTCATCCTCCTTCTTCTGACGTTCTTCTTCTGTTTTGCGTCTAAAAAAAATTATCAAATAAATTCAGCTGTAGAAACTTTCCAAATTAACAGTTTTAGCTAGCACAGTGAGGACAACACAGGCATCAGATTTTTGGAACTTCAGAATTCTCAGACATCAGTAAGAGGTACTTGGTTTTTTTTACAATTGTCAGACAGTTTAAACTTTTTGGGATACTGTTACTAGTNGGACAACACAGGCATCAGATTTTTGGAACTTCAGAATTCTCAGATATCAGTAAGAGGTACTTGGGTTTTTTTACAATTGTCAGACAGTTCAAACTTTTTGGGATACTGTTACTAGTAAAATCAAACCCATGTTTATTAGCTTGACTGCTGTAACTGAGTGAGCATTGTGCATTTGTGCAGAAAGAAGCCCAAAGTGACAGACTCTTCCTCAGAACATTAAAGTGCAGGGCAGGGTGGTGTTCTGAGGAGCTTCATTCAGGCCAGGAGGGCTCAGACATTGAGTCCGAGCTACAGACTGATGCCACCTGCTGATTTTGCAGGACCAGCTGGCATGTGACTTCAGCTGGGCTACTCAGCACATCTGGCTCTAGGATTAAATATCCTGGATATTAAGATGCAATTTTTTGACATGGAAGTTACACTTTTAACTAAGCCAGATGTTTTTACGTTCACTGTTACTGATCATTTGGATCGGGACATGTAGTTTTACCTTGTCTCTTCCTTCTTATGTTCTAGTTCTGCTTCCAGCTGCTGCTTTCGAAGCAGAGTCTCTCTTTCCCTTCTCAAACGCTTCTCCAATAATGCTGCTCGTTTCATTGCCATATCGTTTTCCGCCTTTTGATCATCCTAGCAGCAACAGTATTTGAAGGAAAAGGACCCAAAAATATTAAGACCTCTGAATTCAGCAACTGATTTTGCCAAGTCATTAGACACTTAATTCTGTACACTGGGTTGCGATATCCTAACACACTTCTGCAGTATTTGAAATAAGATTATTGGAAAAGATTTTTCTTAAGACTACTAAAAACTTTTCATAAAGGAATTTTTCCTTCCTAAGTCAAACATAAAATTCAACACTGATGTGAGAAGACTTGCTTAGTGAAATGTTTTAGTTTAGAGTCAGATCCCACACCGCATAAACTTCTGAATGCAGCTTCAGAAGATTCTACGTATATGGAGATGAAGGTAATTTATCACAAAAAGCAATAACTATGCAGCATATAGAAGTAGCTTCTGCTGATCAACCCAGGTGTTTTGTCAGAACTGAGAAATACTTTCAGACAAGCAAGTCACATCTCAGATACACGATACAAGATTTTGGGGTATTCCAAGATGGAAATTCAAAATCTTGATGGCTCTCAGTGTCTAGACAACAGGGAGTGCTCCCAAATACCAACTTCAAAAGGGAGTCTTGGAAGACTATACTTCCTTAGCCAGCCAAGAGAGGAAAAAAGGCTCTCCAAAGTGCAACTCAGAGACATTCAACATTTTAAAAAATGCAGGCTGTTATGTGTTTCAAAAACTTTTAGTTAAATTTGGGGGTGGGATGGGGAAGCGAGGGTGAGATGTAAGCATGTTTAATTAAGGTCACCAAAGCTTATGTTAAAAATAAATCTACATTCAGCATGCATTGTCCTCACCAAAAACTCCAAGCACTCTTCCACAACTATGAAGGGATACTCTGGCATGCTCAGAACTGCAGTATGGTAGAATCTCACCACTCTTATGACGCCAAGTTAATCATCAAGTGCAAAAGATGCTTGTACAATTCAGAGTTGCAGAACCATCTGCTTTGATTTCAGTTGAAATCTATCACTGAAATCCATATCTGAATTAAGAATTTCCTTTTCAAAGAAAGCTTAATAGCAGACATACATATCCACTAGTTCTCTTACCTTAAAAAAGAATCCACAACACACTTTCTGGTCATCCTCAAATTGTTCTCTATCACTCTCACCTTCATATTTCTCAACAGATACTTCATTTTTTTCTGGTGGCTTCAAATCTGATAGGGAAACTTCGATTAAGTTAGCTGTTTTGGGAGCTGGTGTTGGTAAAATCGGTTGGCTTAGCTGATCTTCATTTGGGGTGAGGCAGACAGTTTCTGTGATAGGCTGAGATAATACTTCAGAAACATTAGATTCAATAGGCTTAATCTCCTTTTCCTCTAACTTCTGTTCACACTGTTTCAGCAATTTTGGTCCTTCTTCTTTTGCTGCCTCTTCTGTAGGCTTGACTTCCTTCAAAAGATTTCCCCTTAACTGAGGTTCACTTATATGTTCACCATCATCTCCAAAGCAAACAAATGATCTAGTCTGAATGGGAACCTGACTTGGAGAAAATCTCCTCAAACGGGGAAGACTATCCACAGACCGCGGGGCAGTCAAGGTACGATTTAGAGGTGTTATTTTCAGTTCATTTGGCCTAGGAGTCCTTTGCATTTTAATGTGAAAAGAGGCACTCTTCCTGTTGGAAGACTGAGGAGACTGGTGTGTAGAGCGAGGAGATTCTTGTGAGAAAGGTGCAACAGGAGATGGAGTTCCCATTTGCCTTGATGAAGACTTAAAGTCCCGAATCTGCTTCTGAGGAGAAGGCTGAGGAGGAGAAATAACCCAAGCCTGTTGCTCTCTCATCTGCATCAACATCTCCTGTTGAAGGGATAGACGTTGCATTTCTTGTTGTAGAAAGTGTAGGGAAGAGTTTAGTTTTTCAATAGATTTTGTATATTCTAAGATATCTCCTTCATTAAAATTTTCTTCTGAGGGGCTTGCTAAATTCCATTGCTTTTCAGCATCCATGGGAGTAGCAGGAGATTTTAACCATTTGCTGTGAGAATTTTCAGGGGTTTCTTTTATTAATTCTGAAGTCTTACTAGTTTGTTCATCTGATTTTTCAGTTTCTTTTTCTTTCAACCGATTACTGTCAGTGAATACCTTCTCATCTTCAGCTCCTGCTGCCTCTTCTCGGAGAGGTGATACTCCATCACCTTTCTTTTTCACAACATTAAGAAAGGCTGTTCTTCCCATTTTCTGCCGCTGCTTTGTG
Source organism: Himantopus leucocephalus (assembly GCA_003993805.1). Lineage (NCBI taxonomy): Eukaryota > Metazoa > Chordata > Aves > Charadriiformes > Recurvirostridae > Himantopus > Himantopus leucocephalus. The sequence goes on along the minus strand of RSEF01000008.1, from coordinate 1,225,536 downwards.
AATGCAGCTTCAACTTTCTTCTTCTGTGCTTCAATGGCTCGTCTCTTTTCCTCTAGCTTCATCCTAAGATGTACCATTTCAGAAGCCAGTAACTGTGTAGTGTCTCTTCCTTGAGGAACAGATGCCTCCTCGGGAATATGAGTCCAAGCAACCACATGAGGGATGTTCAGCTCAGAACCTTCTGGTGTGGTTTTCTGGGAACTGCTTCCACTGCTTCTACTATCTGTATGATTCAACTTCCTGAATTTCTGCTCTGCAAAGCTAGTCATTTTAACACCCGAACTTGAAGAAGCACTGCTGCCTGCCTGTGATTTAGTACTTACTGAGCTGGGACAGGGACTTAATTGATCTCTGTGATTGCTAGCTCTCATGTCATAATCCTGGAGAAATTTAGATGGTTCTTCCATGTCAGAGTCCATGCTTACAGTATAATCTCTCAAAGAAGAATCCTCATCCATTGTCTCTGGAATATCTTCTGAAGGGACATGTATTCCAGTATCCACTTCTGTATTGTCAGTCACAGGACTCAGAGCACCTTTTGTGTCTGTAATTATATCAGGGGTAGACTGATTTGGTTTAATGTTTGAATTCAAGATGCTCATTTCCTGATTGTGAAGAAAGAACCCATTTGTAATTTGGTCTGGTTGGATAACTCTGGGAGATTTTTCAGTGTCATGAATTATCTGCAAAGCCTCTTCAATGCTTGGTGTCTCAATCTGATTGCCAAAATCATCCAGAACTGCCCTGTTTTGCAGAGCTCCATTTGGAAACCTGTAGTGGCTGCTCTCATTGGCATTTTTTTGATTTGTGTTAAGAGACTGATTGGCCTTTGTATCTTTATGAGCTATCATGTCCTTTTCCTCTTCAATGTCTTGGTTTTCCTCTTCTCCGTTTACTGGTTTGAATGACAGATTTTTTCTAATATGTTTCGGCATGCGGTTGATGTTTACTGTAAGGCCTTCATTGCTCACAGATCTGGTAATTCCTCTGTTTGGAGTAGATACTGGAATGCTTTTTTCTTTGTCAAAAGAAATGTCAAATGAAACTCCGTGTAATGATGACCTAATAGAGATTAGAATAAAGAAAACAACTGAGCAACTCATGATTAATAATAATGAAATATTCACATTCAGTCATTCAGTTTTAAAATTATTTTAAGATTGTAGTATTAAAGGCACTGTTAAGCGTACTGTATTTTCCTAGCCTCAAACATAATAATATAATATATAAATACACATATATATCTATTTAATAAAGAGCTATAAATATAATAAATGAAAAATGCACAATAAAATAGAATATAAAAGCATTTTCTTCATATATAGCCAATGTTTTTTATTACTTTGGAATAAATTCTGGGTGTTTCAGGAATATAGGAATTGCCATAGTAGATCAGAAGGAAGGTGTGAAGAGAGACACAATTTATACTTACTGAATAACCCACCACTATAACTCTTACCATTTTAACTTTAGTTTACACTCTACAGATTAAGAGTTTATGACCAGTCTAACTGAAAACCAAAACAGTCAGCTGTTCTTACTATCCCCAAAATAATACAAGTTTAAATACTACTCAGCTCGTTAGCCAACTCTTAACACTTTTAGTTGATTGCGATGAGTAAATGTGAACATACTGAATGCCAACAATTCAAATATCTAAAATATGCCTCATTTCAATGTAAAAAATAGATTATTTATTTCTGATTTTTTTTTCCTATTTCAGAGTTCTTAAGCCATGTTACGGTTTTCTCTTTCTTTTTCTACTTTTGCATGTCACCTACAAGAACTCTTATTACAGGATTCTGAAAGTCCAAACTACAATGGAGCATTTATTACTATTTACAACCAAATATAATAATTTTTTCACCAACTCATATGGTAAGACTACTTACCTTTTTTCTTTGGGCCATGTCCCTACATGACCATCTACGTAAGACATTGATGTGGACCTTCTGATGACTCCTAAGTGAAATTAAAATAGAACCCAAGGTAACTGCTATGAAAAATTATTTTAACATCACATTCTGTTGCTTTAACAAATTAGTTTGCTTCACTACTTAGAACACTGCAATGGCAAAAAATAAAAGGGTTTTTATATTGAAAATACAAGTAGACCAGCTGAGTCAATTTCATCCTGAATATATGTTATACCACTCATCCCTCAAAGAATTTACTATTGAGTAAAATATACTACAAATACTACTAAAATATACTACAAATACTTGTTGCAAGCCATGTTCCACATAATCAAAACATAAGTCAAATTAAAAAAATATACACAATATAAGAGGTACAAAAACAAACTTCCCATTTGTACATTTTATAAATTAGAGAACTCATTCATTAGCCTTTCATATAAAGCTCTCCCAGTAATTTCTGTATAAATAATGTTTGAGTAAATATAAGCAAGATAGCAATTTACTCAGAAGATGACACCTTGTCTCATTGCCTCTTCCACCCATTTGTAAATTGTTACCTGGAACAGATGAATAAGGCTGCTGGGGTGTATGCAGTTGGTGAGATGGTGTATAAGCTGGACTTTCCAATCTACAAAGCAAGCGACATTAACTTAGAAGTAATATATCAAAAGCCACATTACAAAAGGGCAACCAGACCTCATGTCCTGGGCCAACACAAAAACAGATTTATTTTTTGTGACAGGGAAGAAAGTGAGGTGTAATTCTGTTCTTGAAATATTAATTTATTAACTAAAAAGAGAACGCTGTTATTACCTTTAACTGGACCTAATGCAGATAACTCGGTAAGTCAAAAATTCAAATAGGTATTTCTCCTACACAAATGGCCACAGAGCGGCATTAGTTTTGTTAACATACTTGTCTCCTGATTTATTTCATGTAAATGTTATTATTAGAAGGTCCTCATTTTTAGATTTGATTTTAGGAAAAAACCCAAGCATAAGCATCAACAAAGGCAGTTCTTACTGCCTCAAAACTGAGTGACTGCAGCTAATATCACATACTTTTCATGTATGTCTTTTCAGTTCCTTAATCTGAAACTTCTACTTTGTGTCTGGACCACAATATGCACTAGAAGTGGATAAAGGAGATTTTGTGATAGACATGACTTTGTAAACACAAAAAATATATTCATTACTAAAACAGTAGTTACAAAGATTTCCTCCATTTCTGCTTAGAACAGATACCTTTCTTTGGTTCACAGGGCAAGGTCTGTAATAGACTAGAGCTGTGTTAATCCAGAACAGGATTAACATAATTCAGTGTTTTGGTCAAGGTGATTCTTCAGCATCAGAACAAAGACACATGCATTTGTATGTAAAACACTCCTAAAGAAGCCAGACTTCAAAAAAAACCACGCTGGATTAAATCCTTTCATGCTTTGAATTTTGTTCACTGAGCTGAAGAGCAGACTCCCAAACTCCCTTTTTTCAATCAGTAATTTTCAAAATATGTGTTTAGTGCTTTTATAGTTTATATACAGTATGCTGTAGAAATGTTTCTACATAGTATTTGTGGGAAGGATATTCACCTCAATTTAATAAAAATATTGCTGTTTTACAATCTACAAAAGCTTCTTTCATAAGTATATATTGGATTATTCAAAATAGGTTCTCATAAATCATTGATTTTTTGCATTAATAGCTACATGAAGTATGTTTTAAATGGCATTTGAGATTTCTTTGAAAATTTAAAAATCATAGATACAATCTCTATAAGTTATCTTAAAAGAAAAGCATGCTTTCAAAATTTCATCCAGCTGCCTGTGAAAATTTGCTACCATAAAGAAAATCTACGCACTTCATTTTCCCTCAAGAAAAGACTGATTTTGGCACCATGACTGTGGTTCCATGGCAACCTCAGACATTGTAACTGCTTTCCGCCACAGTCCCACTCCCTCCTCTGCGCTGGATCTGGCTCTCCATCCGATCCTCTGAGTCATTTCAACAAGCTAAGCCAACAGAAAAAAAATTCACTTTTTCTGACTGGTTTGGTTTTTTCTGTCTGTGTGCATTGAAATGACAATGTCAAACATTCAAGGGGGCAAGAACGTGCAGTTGGGACAAGGAGGAAGGCCAGGACCACGACATCCTGCAGTCAGGTCTGTTCTGCCAGGGAACCTGCAGCCCGTGTGTTAGATTCCTACCATCTCAGATAACTTCTTAGGCCCCTCCTTTGTCCTACAATGCAGTGAAGTATCATCAAGTTGGATGAAGTACATCGGTTTATAAGGAAAGATATAGCTCTTTCTATTATTCATGGATTGCTTTCATAATACTCCAACACAAAACCATATCCATCACTTGTAGAGACACTAAACCAGTGTTGTCATGAGCTAGTACAATACGCAATCCACCGCCCATAAGGGGTTTACAATGATTTTTACTAGATCTCTGAACATGTCTTAGGAAACACAAGCAATATTACAAAACATGTTGGTGGCAACTTACAGACTTGATAGTTAAATTTGGAATGGTAATGGCACTAAGAAACATAAAAGCTTTTGTGAGTGTTTATGAATTGAATTCAGATGCTTATCATAAAACTTGCAATCAGTCCTCTTCATTTTAGAAGCCAAAACCATCTGCATAGCCAAAATGTACACATTTAGAGAAAAAGTAGATTTACTTGGATAAAAAAGATACTATGTNAGAGAAAAAGTAGATTTACTTGGATGAAAAAGATACTATGTTACTGACAGAATTTGTCACAGCAGGGATCAATGCATGGTTAATGGCTTCAGCTGTGGGGTTTTTTTTTTGTTTGGTTTTGTTTTGTTTTTTTACACAGTTAAGGCTACAGATAGACTTCTCTTCNTTACTGACAGAATTTGTCACAGCAGGGATCAATGCATGGTTAATAGCTTCAGCTGTGGGGGTTTTTTTTGTTTGGTTTTGTTTTGTTTTTTACACAGTTAAGGCTACAGATAGACTTCTCTTGTGTTGTCCAGTATTCTTCTACTAACTTTCTTTACATTTAAAGAAAATCTTCTCCACAGTGATCACTACAGCACAAGAGTAAGCATGGCACAGAACTCTGTTTCTTTAGTTTAATTTGGTTTTAAGTGTAACTGACATATGATTTACTATCTTCTAAACTTCTAAAAGATAAGTGACTGAAGTTTTGTTCATGAAGGGCTCTAAAAGGGGGACATCAGGTTGGAAGCCACATACAAATAGTGATTTTTACTGCAAACCTTTCTTTGTTCTGTAGGACTGTCATAGTTACAAGCCCTTTGTTGGACTGCTTGCAGTGGCTTTGCAAGGTGCAAAACGGCCTGAGGAAGCCCTGTTCCAAAAACATACGCTCAAAGCTATTGTTTCTTGTTCTCCTGGCTTATATGCTCAGTTTACACTAAAATAACTTCATTGTCTACAAGAGAAACACTTCAGATACACACAAGAAAAAGATTCAGAATCACAGAATTTAATGATAGTAAGAAATATTACTCCTTGATTAAAGTGAGCATAGATTCCTAAATACTAAAAAAACCCCAGACTCCCCCCAAATCAACCAAATACACCCCACCCCTGAAAGCCCCATCCAAAACCAACAGAGAAGGCTGTAAAGGATTAGCTGGGTTGGCAACCAACAGTTTGTTGAATATACAATTAAAATGCTAATTTTATCCTTCTCCTCTGTGTCAGTTCAGACACAATCAATAAACCTTTGCCCTCAAATTATAAATGATGCTATGCTACCCCATATCCACTATGTTCAGATCAGATCACTGGAAGGCTTTCTTTACCCTGTAAAAAGAAAGATTAAAAAGGTCTAACGAGCAATTTCTGCCTCTTATCAAATATATGAGAACACAAGGGAAACACGATGTTTTTATATTGCTTCCAAATTTGTAACAGTAATACTAAAAATAATGTTTCACATATATTTACAAAAAATATAAATAATGCAAAACATATTTAATAAAGCTGTTAGCTCTCCATTCTTGATGCTTACAAGACTTGGGAAGTTCATCATAACGTAAGTATTTATTTTTACCTATTTGACCTTCATGGTACTTAAGTTAACATAATCAGACCAAACTAAAACCCATCACTCAGTGGTTTTTTTTTGCTGTTATCTGAGTTTACTTTCTTCACCATTTTTGGAAAATTTGCTGTGAATTCTGGAAAAATAGCTCTTTCAGAGCAAACTTGGTGGGCAGCCCCCCATGAAATTGAGGAGGACGAGGAGGCCATATGACACTTCTCCGCTGAATCATAAGGGTTGTTTTGGAAATTGGTAAGACAACAGCATGCTGTCCAAGTGGCAAATATGAACTATACAAACACAAACATGTTGCCTGCCGTGCCACGGGGCAGTGGAGGAAATAGCTGGAACTATGGGATCTTCCACAAAATTCTACAGATTATATTTGGTAACTCAAATGATTGAGCATTGCAAAAAGGCAACAAAACTAAATAAAACCCCTCTGTGTTTGATTTTGAATAGAAAGGAAAAGAGTGTGAAACCGTACTAGTGATTCTCTGACATTACCTGGCTACGAAGTCAGAACCAGATGGGCCATCCACGTAATTTCTTCTGTTAGCATTCAAGCCCTGAGCAGAAGCTGCATCTTTTGCAGGTTCAGCTGCCAGGAAGAACAAAGCTCAAGTTATTATAGTTTACTATTTAGTTAAAATTCATAGTAGAAAAGCTATCTGAAGTAATCTGAAGTAATGATTTCCAAAGAATTTAAGGATTTTCACTGGTTCCATTGTTTAGATTAAAACCCAGCCACTTCCTTTCAGCTTTAACTCTTCAAAAGTTCCCGTATCAGCACTAATTAAGGGAATGGAGAATGACAAAAATGACTAGAAAAGGCAAAGGAAGAAATGATAAAGAAAAAAAAAATAAAAAGAGCCACAATTTTGAAAGGAAGCAATCTTTTTAGCAAAAATATTCTTCTTCCTGAAGAAATTTTTCTGATAAAAATATTTTTCCCCAAACCCTTAGACTGACTTTTCAGCTAGAAAACAGTATTTTGGTCATATCCTAAATCAGTTAGCAATATTTAAGAGATTTAAATCTGATTTGTGTGTAATATAAAGCATATAAATAAAAAAAGGTATAAAAGCCACACAATGAAAATCTCTTCCTAGCTCTTGGAGAGACAATCACAGCAGTACTGTATGAATGTTTAAGTTACAATGACTCTGTACTCATTAACAGATCTCAAGATCTACCTGAGAGGTGGATTTTTAAATTTGAGAATTTACTGATAGAAGACTGTGCCTTTGTACTTAGGTACAAAATGCAATTTTACAATTAAGTATCTGTCCACTTTTCCCAGATTTGTNGATTTTTAAATTTGAGAATTTACTGATAGAAGACTGTGCCTTTGCACTCAGGTACAAAATGCAATTTTCCAATTAAATATCTGTCCACTTTTCCCAGATTTGTGTTCCTTTCTCTTGGTATCTTCTCAGCAATACAAGCTCTTCAGGCTAAATTCTATTCTTGGCTCCTTATTATGTCTGTAATCCCTGCATGGGCATAAACGGATTCTAGGCTTGTTTAGGTCAGAAAAATTTGCAAGTGATTATACCACAACAATTTAAATGAGTTTTTGGTAATAGACAACAAAATCTAATTATGATTTACGAGATGAGATGAAGATTATCACAAGGAAAGAGTACTTTGCTCCTTCTTTAAGGGGGTTGTACACCACCAAATCCTGTTAACGAAAATATTCACTGTATTTGTGAACACAATGGCAATCTGTACACACACATATTAAAAACATGCATGCTAAAACCAATCCTTAATATAATTACCTTGGGGATGCACAACAACACGAGGTTGTACAAATGATGGCTTCACCACTTCAAACCACCAGAACAATTCTGCCATGAACACCATGTAGTTGCTCTATTAAAAAGAAAAAAAAAAAACAAAAAATTGTGTTAGAACACAAGCCTGCAAATAACTAGATTAAGCAGCATTCGGGATATGCCTCTGCATTTCATCCAGTTTACAATCTCTTCTCTACTGATTTCTTAGAAAATGAGATCAGTGAGACTGATCTGTAGCACCAACTATCTAATACACATAACTTGACCAGATTGCAACTGTTTGGGTTGAAATGTTTCATAATCAGCATATGCTCAGGCCTGCTGTCTTGCAGGCAGGGCAGAGAGGTACAGGATAGTTGGAAAAAGATGCTTGTCAAACTGATTAGCCATTTCCATAAAAGAGAGCAGTGAAAAGCCCATTGTTTTGCAAGGCTAGGCAATAAAATTTTCAGAGCTTTTTAACATGAAAAACTCCAGTAGCCCTTAGTTTTAGGGCAGGAACTTTGATTCTGATTTAGGCTTTTGTGTCAAGTACGTGCTTTTTGCCACATTTGTGAAGATCTACCCAAATTCACAAGTCTTTAATGCAAAATGAAAACCAGCAGCAGCATTTGTTCAATGCAGGTTAGAACAAGATAAAGGTTTTATCTCCAAAGATTTATGCACACTTAATATGTTGCTGATATATCTCCCTACTGTATTTTTCCATTACGCAGCTATGAAACACAGAAGTGTGGTAGCCATCAGATTTAACACAAGGGGAAAAACAGGCGAAAAGGAAGAAACAACTGCCGATGTGAAATGCAACAACAACAAAAAAATCAATAGAAAAAACAGGCAGAAGCAGTAGCAGCCGTTTCTGCTGCAAGAGTATATAATAAGGAGTGCCCAAAGACCGTAAGTTTTGTTGACTGTGGAGGCCGATGAGTTCAGAGGCCAAATGATCACAGACCTAAGGTGCTACATCCATATAGTTCAGTGCTACTTCATATCTAGAAATATCAACTGAATGAGATTAACGAGCATCCAGGCCTGCGCTGGGTCAAGCACGTGCACAGACTTGTGTCGCCAGTCTTATGAAGTCTGAAAAGGTAAATACAAACCTCTACTTATGCATTAAATTGGGAAACCATAATTAAACAACTTTTTAGAACAGTTTGTTTAAAGAAAAAAAAATAAATCTTTCTGCAATAAAACCCAATAATGTCTAGCTAACAATACTNTGCATTAAATTGGGAAACCATAATTAAACAACTTTTTAGAACAGCTTGTTTAAAGAAAAAAAAAAAATATCTTTCTGCAATAAAACCCAATAATGTCTAGCTAACAATACCTACAAAAGCAAGTGTCCTTAATCATTTTTTTCATGGCGTTAACACTGAATAATTTCAAATATCTGGTTTATTTTCTCCATTTTATGCTATTTTCATTTAACATTTCATACAGCTTAAATGGAAAAATATAAATTAAAAAACTTACTGGTTTAATTTCTACAAACTAACAAGACCATCAAGAGCACTTGCAACTTATAAACTAATATTGAAATGCAGAAATATATTTCCATGTGTCCTTTTTTTAAAAATAAAGCTTTCTTAAATTTTGCTCCTTTAAAACTTTCTATACTTGAGAAAATTAGCATTTTTTACACTAAACTATCAGACGGTATGTCTCTTTTTATTTATCTTTGAGAACGAAATTAAGTGAAAATAGTCTCTCAGGGGATGCGGGAATTTATTTATTTGCTTCAGAGAAGAGTTTCAAAGGAAAGCAATGTCTCTTCTGAGTTTTGTGGTAACGCAAAGAAATCACAGCTGATTTAGGAAAAAAAGCAGACAATTACCTATTCCCCCCCTGCCCCTTTTCTTTCTTTCAAACAAATATAGGGAAAAAATCTGCTTACAAATAAAGGATGTTAGTTGAGTACATAGTGTTACATGGTATGGGACAGAATTCTTAAATCTGTTCACAAGAAAACCCATGGCTTGCCGTTGTCTTCTCTACTTGCTTTGGCTTCTGGCATTGCCAAACTGTTGTGGGAAACAGGATACAGTGCCAGGTGGGTCTTTGGTTTGATCAAGGACAGCTGTTATTTAGGTTTTTAGAATGGAGTCAGCTTCTCCATCATTTATATGACTGAAGGTGGTCTTCAGTATAGACTTTGCCATTACAGATATTAATAGAGCAATCTTTATACACATGAAACATTCTTGTTAGCAGAGCGTGGGACATTTTTCTAATTTCCAGCCCTTTGTTAGCAATAAGGCCTGCCTTTGTCTCCAAGAAAACCTTGCTGCAGATTAAGAATTGCATTTGGGCACCTTAAATAAAAGCACATGGTCTTTAAGAATTAGTTTAAACTTACAAATAGTTTACTCATTCAATTTCACACAACTCTGTAGGCAAGAGACCTACATATTCAACATATATGTTGTTTCTTTTCTGCAGGATTTTAGAGGACTGAGGGATATTAAATATCAGCTAACAAATTGCAGAGTTATAAGAGTATAGCAAATGATTTAGCTGTCAGTTCTTTAACAAAAATCAGACAAATTCTGGGAAAGTAAAACCAGTGGTACACAGTGTCTATTTTAACTTTTTCTTTGTACAATGAAAAAATTTTCTGGTTGATTCAGGCATATATGGCTGCAAAGTCTGTAAGTCTGCTGTTGCCAATTCACCAGCTACAGCAGGAAAATCTAAGCTGAAAGATGAAGCCTTCTGTGATCCAGTAGCAAAGAGAAGAAAACTGCTTCATATTCTGTGATGTACCCATTAACTTTCCACTGCATAACAACATAAATAAGCGAGATTGCTAACATTCAGATTGCTCACATTCAATGCTTAACTGTATATTTGAGCACACCTGGGGTATGCCCACAGAGGACGTATCCAGACTACGTAAGACTTCCATTTAAGACTTCTTTTGACAGCTTCACTATGTTTTCAGTTCCTCAAACGTGAAATTCCATTGTTGCATTAATTTTGTTGCCTTAAAAATGCTTGCCTTAAAACTTGGAGTATGAGCAAACATTTGACAAAAATTCTACGCAAAATGTCATTTTATTTCAGAAACAAACCACAGGCATTAGGGGTAAGAACATCTTTTTAAAATAAACAAAAGTTTACAACAAAAATGTTTACTAGTAAGTGAGATAACCTCAATTCTGTATTAGTAAATTTGGAAATATAGTTTTAAATATCTATTTGACATTTTGATTCAGATTTATTTCTCCTTGTTATTTCTAACATAGATAAGCCTTTACTCTAGCAAAGCGATACTCTTAGACTGAAAGCTGCCCATACGCTTTAGTATACGGTGAAGGGATCAGCCAGATGTTGCCATAGTTATTACATACAAACTATAAATAGACTAGGAAAAACCCCATCCCTGCTTATTCAGCACAACAGAGCTGAATGAGGAGAAGTTCATAGCAAAATCTTTTCCATTCAAAGAAAATGCTAAGCATAGCCTTTTCACACACTGATTTCATTAGGAGGCAATATACACCAAGAAAAAAAATAATCAGATGTACTTCTCAGACAAAACAGGATTTTTAATACTACAATCTCTAAATATTCCAATTTCTACAATTTTTCTCTTAATATTCCCCCCTCCCCTTATTTACCCTCAAATCTTCCATTTTTAACTCAATTTTTTTACTACAAATTATAAAATGTTATCATAGCTTTGTCTCCATCTGAAATAATATTGTATTTAAATACTCCATGTTTAATGCTGCATTTAATAGTGTGTATTTTATGAAGGACTCAGATATTGGTCTCGAGAATATCTGCTATGCAGTCCTGAGCTACTGCAAGACAGCTTGTTTTTCTGAAATCACCAAAGCACTATTTACTGAAGTAAAAACAAAACTGTTGGCTGCACAGCCTGCTTAGAACTGAGGCTACTTTAGATGTTTGATGCTGAAACATCATGATGGAAATCGCATTTTCTCACAGGTTATTTTTAGTCAGAAAAGAACGTTAATAATAATGATCAAAGAGGAAGATTGATGATAAGTAACTTAAATTTTTGGAAAAACCAACTCTGGGTCTGTAGTAATCCTGCTACCCAAGGCGAGAAAGAATGTAGATATTATTTCCACAGATTTTGCCTTGATTATGATGACAAAAGTTCTAATAGCTCATCACATGATTATCACATGCACTTATACACAAAAATATTCAGAAGCATTTCAAAATACTCAGACGTATTTTAATAGTCCTAAAATATAACTAAGCTCTGAGCAGTTCGGACTGGCTCAAAACCACTGAACAGCAGATGGCAGACTTGCAGCTTCATAGATGCTCTTATTTGCTAAACATTCTGATTTCCTTTTTTCCATTTGATATTTGCAGATTGTTCATTAGTTGTATGTAGTCAGCTGCACTACTGGTTACATTTTATCTTTTGCATTTTCTGGCACTGTACAATAAAAATCCTTCTGTTTTAACAGATTTTGGAGGATTATCTTCTGAAAAAAAATCCCATATTCTGAGTATGAAATCTAAAGTCATTACTTGCTTCTGTATCAAAGGGAGATATAAGATAGCTTGTTTTATAAAATTTTATATAAAAAAGATAAATTATTTGCTTTAATATCTGTATTCCCCCTCCACAATCTTAAAACCATGATTAATTTTTAAATCAAATTAGCTAACAGAAATAGCATGTCCAATCTTGCCACTTAAAATAAATTATATCCTTCTAATATTTATAGGTTTTAGCTTTGTATATTTATAGAATAATAACTACAAGGTCATATACACAAATAATTTGTAATCGGGCTTGTATCCACTAAAATGGAATGAAAAAGCTGCCATAGATGCTTTTAGCAATTTTCTCAAAATGAGCATAAAAATACACTGTAAAATTTGTATCATGATGCACATTAAAATCTCTTTTCAGTAGGCCAGGAAAGTAAGTTACCTCAAATGCAAATCCATAGTTTATATGTTATAAAAGTGCCAACATAAATGCGTCAAGACTGAAGAAAATTGGAGTGTTTCAACCTCTCTGGAGAAGGCCAAATTACAGTTCTGTGTATGATCCATGCAATACCAGTTTGCCATATCTCCTGCCACAGGTTAATAAGTGCCACAACAACTCAAGTTGAAAACTCCAGCATGTCTTGTTTCAGACCAGAACAAAGAAGTGGGAAAACTGGCTGATTATCATCAGTGAAAGCACACTGCTTCCCTTTAAATAATGTCGGGAACATTTTGTCCCTTCTCAGGAGAGAAATATTCTCTTAAAGAACTGTTCCCTGGTTGAAGCTTCCTTTTCACTCCTGATCCCGAATCCTTTTAAACGAGACAGATGGGAGGCAAATCCCTGGACCAAGTCCCACCATACGTACCTAAGTGCCTCACCAAGCACAGCCAGCTGCTCTCCCAGGCCCCTCAGGAGTCCATATGCATGCTTACAGGGACGACTTCTGCAAATTCAGGCTTGGGTTAGCAGCCTGACTGGCAGTGGCTTTTGTCATTGAGATTGGAGGGAAAGCTGGACAACGCTTGTGGACATCCTGTAGCCCTTAATTTCAAGGATTTATCTATGTGATGTATTTGAACACTATTTTTCACATCTCAGAGGACGTGGTGCTGATTTATAGCTTCTGCTTACTTTGTCTGCAAGGTCACCATCAACATTACATAAGAAAGTGCAAGTATTCAAAACTTCTCAAGTGCAATAAATGTTTTTAGTATAAAACAAACCACAACAAACAATCCTTTAGGTATTATATTCTCCTGTTCAATTGAGCAGTGGAACAAAAAAGGAAGTTCTGGAACCAGCCACTCCATCCGGCTTACTGGGCCCTTCAGAGTGTCAATGTTTGTTCTGTCGGCTCTGTTATTAACTGCGTGCAAAAATAAGGTACCTATTCCACGTGCTTGGTTGTGACTCTGCACAGTTTAGAGTCTGGCCCACATTTAGGTCAGAGGAACACCCTTCACAGACAAGAGACTGCAATCCTCTCTCAGATTTGCTTCAACTCACATTCAGAAAGCTCTCATTCTGAAAAAATGTGCCTTCTGCGTGAGTTTGGGTGATCAGACTCTACTGTTATCAGAAAATAGCAGCCAAAGAGAGAAAGCATCCATGCTGAGGGGCAGCACGTGAAAGACTCTCAAGAACTAAAAGGCTGCAGGGACTTGTTTCCCTGTTGAATCCCCAAGAACCCACACACTTGGAACAGCAGGACTTGGCCCGATCTGTACAAGGTCATCAGCACGTACTGGTGTCAACAACTGGTTGTATAACCCTAACCACACCCACAAGGGCAGTAGCTGTTATACACAGACAAAAAGCACATGATTATATGTATACACCCCTTGAGAGACTTTCTGGACACGTTCCCACAAGCCAATGGTGGGCCAGTATGACCCCCGACTTCTGGGAGGCCACCGGGGTGGCCTCCAACCCAGTAAAAATGACTTGAGTGAGCATGTGTGTGAACTGTGTGAGCAAATGAATGCATTGTGTGAATAGTTATCTTATTAATAATGGGTTCATTCTATTAATAATAGCAGTTGAATCAATAAAAAGTGTTTTAATATTGGTTGCGATCTGTGTCTCGCCCTGACTCAGTCCTTTATCAATGAAAAGGGAATGTACAGCAATATGTGTAGATTAAATAAGTAGCACAAGTTTAGGACCACTATTTGAAAAAAAAAACCAACAAAAACCACATACATTTTTGAAGGCTCAGATAAAGGAACAGTTACAAAAGACAATAATTAACTATGTATCAAGTAATTCAATGCCAAGTTCCCACCTGAGCTCTCAAATCATGGTAAACATCAAATGATTCAAGCTGTCTGTCATTACCCTCTGACAGTTAACCTCATAAATGACTTGTTCTTAAGCCTGAACCCTATGGTCCTATTAGAATAAACCGGCAGCGAATGATCTAAAGATATCAAGAATATAACCAAATACGACCAAAGATCTCTTTTAGAAATACTTTCAACATATATCTCACGTGACAAATGGAACATGCAAGACACTTTTTTTCTTTCTATTCAGGGATCAGACATGTCCCTTACAACATCCTTTCAGGAATGAGGCATTCCATAAGACCTTTATTCAAGCCACAAGTGCTACATACTGACTATTACACTGCAGTGCTAACCAACCGTTGGGCCAACGCAATAAAGAAGTCTTTACTGTTCTGCAGGGTGGTTTGTGCTTCCTGTCATGGCACTTCATGCAAGTTCTTCTGTTTCTACAAACTTGTTCTTTGGATAGGCAGAACATGTGTGTGTCAACACAATAAAACAAATCTTTCAGTTCTATGTAGTCACCCAAATACAGGTGAAGAACAAGATATTAAAAAAAAAAATAATCCCGTCTCAGGATAAAACTACATACAGGAGAAGGGAAGAGGGAGGATCAGGACAAAAAAGCAATCTGCATAACTGAAGAGAGATCCAAGGTTTTCTATTCTTTCCTCTTGTTAAACATACAGGGAGGATTCAGAAAATTCTGTGATTATTTTTATGTAATCTCTCTCTACTTGTGTTTGCCTGTCTCGAAGGAAAACAACCAGGAACCAGTATGGTCCCTTGGTAGTGCCTCAAGCATCCATGGAATGTATTCAAATATTTTTTTCTTTAATATCAATAGCCCTGCCTTAGTAAACATCTCATGAAGAACTTCACAAACATATTTTTCTTAGAGGAGGAGAAATAGGCAAGTGAGGAGCAATGAAACTTATTTTCTGCTTCATTTGATTATGACACATTAAAGCTGTCTAGAAAGCCAGACAAAGCCTATTTCCCCTCTGTGCTAAACCAGAACTAAGCCAACAGTTTCATCTGCTGCAAAATCTGAGGGCCTATATCAAACACACTGGAAGGTTGTTAAGTAAAGTTTTAAATTAATCTTTGTTTCTGCGCATTTTGATGGAAAAGCAAAAAGTGGGCACAATCACCTTGGTCAAGTCCTGCACTACATTTCTGTATCATATACTATCTACAACCTACCTTGATTTAACATAACAGGACAGCGCAGTGTGCCCAGTAAAGAATGTAAGGTATGCACTTTGTGCTTGATCGCTTTAAAAGAAAGGAACTCTGCTCCCTTCCTTCTCAAGGACTAGCATGAAGTCAGGATACCTAGTATAATTTCTAGGACCACACAATGCACAGCATTGTCATTCCAAAAACTCAGCTGTGATTTTTTTCTTGAGGCTTTTTCCAGTATCGTATCAGCAGTTTGGTTCTTTTTATTCTTTCTGTCACCGCTATGAATGTAACAGACTTTTAACCAAAAGCGTAGTGCCACCTACTGTGCAGTATGAGTCACCCTGAAAATAAATAGAAATTTTTGCTGATTAACAAAAGACACCTGAAACAAAGACACATGCTTCTTTAAATCCTAAAACTTGGTACTATATAAATTTTGTAAACTGAGATAAACTGTACTAACCAGTTTAATTCAATGTGTAATATTTAAAATAGCCATTTACAAGTTTTTTTTCAAAGTGACAATAAAATTCTTTGAAGAATATGTACATTTATTAAAACTTATTCTAATCAGATGCACTGGAAAACTAAGAAAGAGCTCCTTTAACTGTGAATTTATTTTGAAAGCAAATTAATTCTTAACACTGGAAAAACAGAGTTTATAGCACTAGCCAAAGTTTCCATGCCAAGTTTTAGAAGAAAAACTTGGCAGCCTTTCTTTGTAGCATTTACATCTAAATAAGTATCCACACCACAGCAACTTGTAAAAACATGATCACAAAGGGCCTTCTCAGTTCTAGAAATACTCTAAATCTTTGAAAGAAATCTAAATCCCCTCTAAAAACAGTGTTCAGAAACACCAAAATTACTGAGTCTGTAGCATTTTAGAAGTGTAAAGTCTGATGCATTGGGATATTGACAAAATATTTAATATAGTTACTTTTTTTAAAAATTGAAGCTTCATAATGCATACCGCCTTGAGAAATAATTCAAACCATTACTATAAAAAATGGTATTATTGTCACAAATTAAACCGAAAAATAATGAATTCCATTTATTCCACATATCTGGAAGCAGAGAGAAACAATCAAAATGCAGTGAAGGAGTCCTACTCAAGATTCATCGAATATGGTTGTAGGACCATATGTTGGGAAACTAAACGCAAGAGTGACTGCAATGCAGCAGGCTTTTTACAAGTAGGTAGGTAGATCACTGTATCTGAAATTTAAAAACACCAAAAGCTGATTGAAAGCAGTCACTATGCAACTTTGCATACACAAAATAAAACAGCAACAACTAAGCAGTCTAGACTTACGGGGCCTGGTCCTACTGCCCTTACTCACCCTGGCAGCTCATTATTTATTTGAAAAGGACTGGGTTCAACCCTACAGGAGACAACAAAGCTGTATTCAGGCTCTGGCCTCTGTGACTCAGCTTGTGAGACTGCTGTAAAGATCATAAAAGCAGTGAAATGACCCAGATATTTAGAAACCAATTATAACCCATCTGCAATGGATATGCTGACTCCATAAAAATAATATTTCATTCCCTAAAGGCAGGCCAACAAGAATCTTAAGCAAACGAAGTTTTAAATGGAAGAAAGTCTAAGAGAAACACAATAATGAAAAAGCTACAATTAGGCAAGAAATAATTTGATTACTCCTTGTCTTTCCACACAGGCTTAAAAAATGACAGAATAAGCAAAACTCTTTTTTTTTTTTCCCTCTTTTAGAAAGAGCAGACTCTTAGAATGACTAAAAACATTTAATTGCTTATTCAAACAACTGCATTTGTTGGAATTGTGTTCCTGCTTGTGTTCTGGCCATAAACCCATTAGATTTTTCAATGAAATTAACTCAGAAGTTTATACTTTTACAAAAGTGAAAAAGCTTTAAGGTTAAACCCCCCCAAAATTATTGTGTACGCAGAATGGTGAGTAATAATTCCATGAACAACTCTTCAATATTTTGTCCTTTTGCAAAAGTCTTAATAAAAACTAATGCAGATCACCAGTACATTTTAACAAATATCACAGATTACATGCTTTAACAATTAATAAGAAAGAAGGTAAAGTGTGAAATGGTTTTGCATAAAACCAGCATTTTTATAGGTACTTTCAGAAGTGTTTTTTTTAAACTACTTTGAAATTACTAGAACTACATAACTGCCAGAAGAAGGTGGTTATACATGCTGCTGAAATTTGTGTGTTGCATGCTATACCACAAGAGATGCAACATGCTTTTTCATACAGCCATATAGCAGCAGACCAAAAAATAAAAAATATATCATTAGTAAAACAGTCCTGTGGAGGGTGCTTGCATTTTTATGGTTTTGTTTTTTTTACCTTTATTGAAGAAGCTGCGTAGAGCATATCCTCAAGACTGAAATGGCAACACTGGTTAAGGTATTCCTGACAAAATTCTTGAATCAATTGTAGATTATACAGGCTGTCAGCCAAAGACATTGTCTCTTTCAAACAAATATCTAAAAAGGAAGAATAGAAGCAAATATTAGACATAGTTACAGATTTGCCAAAAAGCGCTTTTTGCTTTGCTGGATTCTGGAGCATTTTCTGGATAAATTCAGACAATTTTTTTTTTCCCAGGATGCTTTTGTTTTTGCTATTTCAGAAACTTAAGAAATGACAGCTGTCCATTTTATCTTTCCAGTTTTATATCTTTAGACATTTTTCTAAACCAGAATTGTGTTTTTTCGCTATTGAGAAGGGTTTTTTTCTGCTTTGCTGTTTTTATCTCTTTGCATATTTAATCACTAAATCATTTTTTCAATTAGATTTTCTATACAGCAATGGCAGTAGGAAATATATGTTTTTTCACAAAGTTCTCCATACATACTAGTTTGATTTCTTTGCACAGGGACCCAAGAGTATATTTTAATACTATTAACCCTGAATCTTCCCCAAAAAACAGCACCAGTTTAGTCTTATGTATTTGTTTTTGTGGATTTAGATGTTTGATATGAGATTTTACAAGGATCAGAAGTCTCCGATACCTGAATTATCACTCTCTGTTTGAAAGTGCTATTTCTATTACTATTACTGCTCAGCTAACCTCCTGTTCTCTTTTTATCACCGCTTCTTGGAACATTAAATAACAATAATAACTTCCTAAAAAAAACCCCAGTCCTTGTAAAAAGGAGGACTGAGTAAAAGAAAATTAAACATACTTCCAGAGCATGCATCAGATTTTATTCCTAAAGCAACAATGTATGACAAAGCTCCACATAACAGTTTTAAATTCTAGGATAAAAGGTTTCTTCAGACAAGGAATCTACTTTGATGCTAGCAGGACAAGGATTCCCATCCTGAGGGAATCAGACATATTCCATGATCCCAACCCCATAGATTATGATCAATGGAAAAAAAATGTTTAACTAAACTGCCTGAAATGGGGTTAAATTTAGTAGTGCAAAATGTGAAGTCATGCATTTAGATCTAATAAAATTCTACTGTGATTCACTGGTTGAAAGTGATACAGTGTCGGAAGGTATCGTGTATTAGCCAATGTAAAGATGTTTGTGAGCTTTCAGCAACATGCAGCCATGAAAAAAAGCAAACACAATGCTAAAATGTATCAGAAAATTTATTTCCAGCAGTGACAGAGAAGGACTGTACAAAGCGGAAACGAGATGCCAGTCTGCATTTCTGTGTACAATTACAACCATCCATATTCAAGAAAGATGAACCGAAACTGGACTAGTTGCAGAAGAATACTATTGAGGATAAGAATGAGAAGGGAAATCCACTTCAGAAGGGGAGACTGAAAAGGCTTAGTTCAGTAGTCCGGCAAAACAAGAAAAAGAAAATATATCAAAAAGGTAGACACCAGATTAGGAGAAGCTATTCAAGCCAAAGGGCACTGCTGGAAAAACAGCAAAGTCACGTAGACAAGCTACAAGGCACATTTAGGTAGAAAGCAAGAATAAGATTTAAAACCATGCAAAAAATGGGGCACTGCAACAGTGGGTAAGAAGAGTATAGATTTTAAAGTGCTAGACAGTTTTAAAATAGAACATGATAAATGCATGAAAGGGATTATATAATTTCATACAGTAGCCAATTTCTTGACTCACTGACATAGAGAGCCCTTTCTAGTCCTGTATTCCTTGAAGGAAACCTAGATTTGAAAGTTAAATAAAGCCTTAATGAGAAAAAACAATTATTTCAGACTACAGAGAACTCCAGATGAGTATTTTTTCTTTTTTGTTAATGCATTTTTAAGCATATTTGCATATGCCTGTTACCTGCCTTCCTCAGTTCCAATGCAGGACCAAGTTTCAGTGAAATTTAACATGCATCAAAAATGATATTTAAATACAGGGCAGATGGGCAAAGTCTTTTAAAGCGCTTCTAGCCACTTCAAGAGTACCTTTGAATTTACTTCTGAGACAATGACACATACATTTATATATCTTTAGGGAAGATGATGTCAGGACACCTAACAAGAACATTAAAACTAAAGTTCCAAAGACGACATGTGCCTTGTCTTATTTAAAGTCAGATGCTGGAGGAATCTGCTGGTAAATATATACATGGTCCACCAAGGTATACAAGATCTTTTGGACTGTCCGTATTTTCAGCCATGCTAAAAACAGGAAGAAGGAACCAGGTGTTACCCCCATTCAACAATACCCAAGTTTTCACTCTTCCCTAATCTCATACAATAGTATATATTTGGCTGCAACATCTATGTAAATTGAAAGTTGTATTTTTCAAAATTCACAAGCTGAAGAAGAACAGTGAATGCATGCATCTTAATCTTTCATCTTCAGCACCTACTGTGCTGGAAGCTTCCTATAAAGTGGTTGTGCAGATGAATTCCAGATTTCAGTCCTTAGCGAGCTTTATACCCTTGTTCGTATTCCTGGATTTCTCAGAATGCTTCTGTGTAAGTGTTCCCACGACATCAAAGGTATTATGGACACAACACAGGCAGAGAATGATGGGTGTTAGCTGCCAAGACATTTTACAACTACATGAGCCTCTTCGTTGCCAAGAGGAAGATATAACTTTACCAGGCCACTGAGCAAAAGAACAAGATGAAGCTGCTCGTCATCACAGACAATTGCTATTACAGAACACATTCTACACTATATATTTTTGTTTATTCTATAAATGATATAGGTAGCTACCAGGTGAACTAAAAGCCCAGAACACAGAGCAACTATTTGCCATGCAGTGCAGGTATGCAGAGCTTGACTAACTCTAACCTCTTCCACGTTTTAGATCTATAACTGCTCAGATTCACAAGAAAGCACTTATGCAGTTTCAAGAATAAGACTTTTCCAGGTGGTTTCAAGTTTCATAGCACAAAGGCAAATGTGTTGCCACAGTCAGATCTGTAATAAGTGATCTAGTATGCTTATATTAGTGTGATAGGTTCTTTTTATTTAAACGTAAAAATGAATAGGCACAAAGTTAGTATTAAACCCACCACGCTCAAATTATGCCTCTTGTATATCGTATTTAAGCACCTTCTTTCACATAGTTATCAAAAACAGACATTTCAATTTTTATGGACATATGTTTACAAGCTGAGAGACACATTAGACATACCCTCCAGTTTAACGACATCTGGACAGTAGAAGTGGATCAGGGCTGCTAGAGCACAACCATCTGTACCATCTTTCAGCAGATTCTCCACCAATGGAATGCAGGGCAACTGCTTAAGCAATGTCTGCTCCTTCCTGTAACGAGCCTACAATATAGAATGAAGAAATTTAGAGAGACAAAGGCTCTGAAACACATGAAGAAACAGATTCATACAGTAGGTTTTACATTCTGTTAGTGAAAAAGCAGTATTCAATAAATAGCTGAATATTCTCACTGTTAAATTTCTTAAAACTATTCATGTTATGCCCCATTTTGAGTAGCATAAATAATATCTAAGAGAAAAGGAAACTACAATGCTAATATCGAGCCTTTCCTTCAAAACTACCAAATTTTGATGATCTCTGTCTAGCACGCTGAATTAAATATCTTAATTAACATTCAACACTCATTGTTATACAATCAAAAATGATCTGTGTGTAAACACAATGAGACAAATCCTTAGCTGGTGTAACTTCAGTTTACTGGCAAGTCAAATGACTCTGTGAAGTTAACACACCTAAGAATCTTGCCCAAAATCTCATTCATATAACTGACTTAATGACAAACTCAGAAACAAGGAAACCTGCATTTGATCAACTCCCTTTTTGTTCCTGGCATGTGTCATTATAAGCAGTTGTAAACACAGAGAAGCATTAATGGTCAAATGTTATGACCATGCAGTGGCCCATGGTCATATATTGCCCACGGTTCCTTTTATAAAAAGGAAACATTTTAAAAAACAACTCTATGTATAAAGACATCATTAGTTCAGAATACCAAGATAGCATTTATCTGCAGTGAATATATTTTTCCTGGGTTTCTCTTTTTGGTGGAAGGAAAGGGGGGCTTACTTAAAAAAAAA
>RSEF01000008.1:1175133-1203221 GCA_003993805.1 Himantopus leucocephalus | reverse complement strand
CAAGAGTGTTTCCGAGCTAATTTTACACTATCTTCATTCATCTATACACACTAAACTGGAAGTCTCCCTGTAGGGACTCCGAAGTCTTTGTGGATGTTACTTTTCCCAGCAAAGCTGAAGCTGACAGTTCCTATCTCCTACTCTCCACCTTTTGGCTGTGCTGGAGCAATTGCTGATGGGGCTGCGTGGTAAGACCAATGATCCAGCTACATCATCTCTCTCCTCCTTCGTTTCTGCAGTGAATGAGCGGGCAGGGCTGGAGGTTTTATGGGTGGGAATTATTCAAGCTAGCTTTGCTGGCAAAAAAAGTCTAATGACAGACTAACCCTGAAGGCTATACTTACTGTCACTGGATTTCTGTCAAGGATCACATGGGATTATCTTTAGTGAATGTCAGTGTCCTCTAAGTGGCCCAAGAAGTACCTGTCTAATCAGACACCTTTAACCAATTAATATTTAGAAACCCACTGGGAGTTAGTCTTTATTTCATACTTGAAATGTACTGGTATTTGTGTGTCAAATATGCTGTATAAAAATGAAAATGCTATTTTTGCATGCTATGGGAAATACTCACTAAAACCAAACAAAATCATGTTAGTGTTTCATGCATTATTAATATTCTTTCCCCATGTTAGTAATACTTCCTACTATGTCTAATGAAATAAGCCATTTATGCTTGCAGTGAAAGTCCGTTCTTTTTCACTCTATGGCAATCCAATGATGCACTCTGATGAAAAGCTCTAAGTTTCAAATACCATGTTAATATGTCCATGTACTTCCCCCTCATAATGACTGAAATAAGTCTACAAAATATTAAAATTTAATTATGAAATAACGATAAAAGATACAGGGTGCAGATGGACTCTAACATCATGGTCCAACAAGCCCTGTGTAACATATATTCCTTTAAATACCATCTTTTTAATGAAGTGTTCAAAAATATTTGAAATTGATAATACAGTGGTCTTGCACAGTAAGTCCTGTGAAAAAGTCTAATGCCACTTTAATGATGCCTTCACTGGCCTTATGAACAGTGCCTGCAGATGCTGGAAACTGTGTCATATCATTAAAGTGGACCTAGAAAGAGGACTTAATTCACTGTAGGGAGCATACCAGGCACGTTACTTCAGGAAAAATAAACTTACATAACCTGACATGCTAGGTTCATTAGGGTATAACAGGCATCGTGTTTCAATTTGGTTGAAAAGATAAAAGAAATGATACTGAAAAATAAAAGACAGTGGTAATTGCACTGCATTTTTAATAAACTTCCATTTGAAGAAACTCTTCTCATCAGTTGCAATGTTTGCTAATAAATATGGATGCAACAATGCAAAATATGAACCTCTACATTCATTATAAAGCCCTAATGCTAATTTAAACAGAAATGCTAATGCAGGCATCTTGTTTCTGAGATCCTAAACCAGCCTGATTCAGCATCTTTGAGCTTATTCCACTTAAACAAGTCTAGGGATGGTCAAGACATTTGCGTATAAACTCGGTCAGCTAAAGATGAACCAACAGCACACCAGCTACTCTGTCATAAGTGCTCACCTGTATTCTGAGTTAATCATTAATAATAAACGCTCTTATGCATTTACCATATAGTAGATAACATCTTATCAATTTACTTCTTGGAGTACATTTTCAGCTCCCTGTATGCTCAGGAATATCTATCTCACTATGAAACACTTGCTCTGTGTAAGGAAAGAGATCAGAAGTCTGGTTGAACTGTTAGAGCAGCTTAAGCCACTGCCTGCCTTCTATATTATCAGTAGCACTTGGGTTTCAACTGTATCTCTACTAAACTAACAAGCTCAGAGTAACATCAATACCACTAGTTCAAGTTGTTTATGGACAACTGGTAGACAAATCGGAGTTAGCCTTTCAACAGATTGAATATTTTATATCTGAACATCAATTTTATGCAACAGAAGTGAATCATTAGTAAACTAACACCTTAGGCAAAAATAGAACAAAACCATATTCTGAATCTGCTCTGAAGTAGCCACCTTATTTTGTAGAAATGAGACAAAAAACTTAAAATGTGCTTAAATTTCTGATCACAAACAGCTCTTTTTTTTTTTTTTGCATTACTCTCTCCATTTAATTATGCTATCTCAATTCCAAAACAAAATTAAAGGACTATACTGTGAAGAGCAGTGTATTTGTTTGTGTCACAACTGTAACAGATAGCATTATAGAAAAATTGCCCATCTAGCATAAACTGTAATAAACTTTAATTCTGATTAGTCTGCTGAAGACACTACTTTTAAACTGGTTTTCCAGACACCAAGTAATTTCTGTTGTTGCCTCCATGCAACTGCCTTGTTATTTTTAATTCTCTTTGCAATGTATGAACAGCCTTTTACTAGTTACGACCACAAATATCTGAGGGACTGCTAGGTCAGTTATTTGGTAATCCTTAGATCAAAGATAGATCAGAATTATTTCTTTGGAATCCGGACCAGAAGCATGCAATTCTGCATACACCTAAGCAACTGACTATTTTGTTCCCAGCCAAACCTGTTGTAGAATAAATAATCTGAATGCATTTCAGGGGTGAATTACAATATGATAAAGGAAAGTAATGATAATCCCAAGGTGACACAGCACAGAAAAAACAAACTTTATTATTATTGCAGACATGAACAGTTACTTTTTATTGCTTTTAGTGAAATTAGTCTCACTAAGAGTAGACTGCTTTGGGTTACTTTGTGTGGGGAGAGATTAACAGCAGTCGTAAATCAGCTGAAAAATTAGGGAATTCTAGACAAATGGTGTGAAGATTGCATAGTGTTAAATCAGAGAATTTCAGATTCTGTGTAGCATCAACAATCAAAAACTATTTCTGCGAGTCTCAGAGAGCCAATATCAAATAGCATGTGTTTACCGGAAGCTTATGAAAAATAGTCTGCAAAAAAAAATGATCATTTGACATTAGTTAATAAGGGGTAGCACTGCCTTATTCAAACCCACAGATAACTTGACTGCTTGAAAAGTAATTCCTTATCCAGCATCATATCTTACATTTATTTTGCACAGATTACCCTGCAAAACAAGGTTCTGTATTATGCACACCTTTGCAGAGCAATCTCTTATCAAATTGTCTTGTAGACAGAAATGAAATGAATGATTAGACCAGCATGACATGGACAAAGCCATTCCCAAAATAAGCTAGTTGATCAAAGTGAAGCAGTTGGGCAAACTTACAGGAACCAGTTTCCAAAACCATTTGGTAGGAGACTTCAGAGGAAGCAGTAGGAAAAAAGAATAAAAGCAAAAAAGCAAAGAAAAAAAGGAACAATTTATCAGATTTCATAAATTACTTTAACATTCTCATTTTTGTATAACAGTGAATTGTAATTTAATGGTAAGCATCAGTGCACTGTAACCTCTGCGTATTGAGCTAATTAGCAGAAATAACACTGGAGAAATACATCTACAGTCTTTGTAGATCAACATTATAATTTTCCCACATGAACAGGTAAGATTGTCAGATCAATGCAATTTTATTTAATGCTTTCACACATCTAATTGTACCCTACATATGCAATCTGACTGAAGAATTCATTTGAGACTTGAAGTCATGATATCGCAAGTATCAAAATGAACTCCAGCAGCACATATGGGGAAGCAGGAAAGCTAAAGCAATGAAAAAAAGGTATAAACACACTGTAGTACAGTACAACCAATTGCAGTGAAGTTTGCATTAGTTACTTCAAGTCAAACAGTTATGTTTATAACATTTAACAATATTTATAAACAATCATATGTCAGTTTTCAGAACAACAAGAGGTGCAGGCAGTTACATTTTTGCAATGACAAATCACATTAGCATCAGCTGCATGATGTGCAATGACCTGAAATGTAGATGGAGTTTTGGCTACTGGCAGAGAAATGATCAGAGCTGATACATACAATTCTAAACTCATACGTGATCAAAAAATACAACACCAAATTATAAAGAAAAAGTTTTACAAATATAAAATTTGACTTAAAAGCTTAATCTTAAGCATACTGAAGTCAGTGAATTTTTCTGTAACTGTACACTACTCTGGCATAGTACTTATGCTATTAAGAAAAAAATAATCATGTAGCAGTATTATAAAGACACGGAGAAAACTTCACTTTTATTACTGAAGTGCAGGAAAGAATGGGTTTTTTTTAATGAAGAGAAATATTTTATGGAAATGGTGAAGAAATAGTTTTAAAACCACTGCTATGGAAAAAAACTGCTATGGAAGCTTATTATTTTATGTAGTTATTAAAATACTGTACTTCTATAAAACCCTTAAAATAACTGTATTAACAAAACAAAGCTTTTATGTAAGAAAGCTATTGTACACGAAAGGGTGTGCATTAGTAACACGCCTATTCTTGACATTGTTCTCCTCCATTTAACTGGACCATTACAGTGGAGAATCCCAAAGCCACTTACAAGAAGTGAACTACAAGATGCACGTGCACGTGTGGCTCTAGATATTTCAGTCACACCCAATTAAAGCACTTCCCATAGGGTTCAGTTTCTCTTCACCTCCCTGAAATATAGTCAAGGTATGGAAAAGTACGTGAATTTGAAAACAAATTATCTTAATTTTCAACTGCTATCAGGAGTTCTAAACCACATCACAGACCAAGGTTTTAGGTAAATGGACAGAGATCAGACCTGGGCTACCTATCATTCTACTTAACTGATAGGAACATTCTTTGATTTATCAGTGTGAAGCATATTTCAGACTTGGACTCAAAAGGTCCATCAGTATCTGTTTAATGATAGGCTGAAGAACTACTCTTTGGAAAAAAAGCATACATCTGTTTCAATTCCAAAGACTAGCTCTCTGTTACAGTACAAACTGAACCCAAAACTAGCAATCCAATATATATTTTTATTTGTCCACTTGGCTGAAACTGTGGTTGAGATGACTTTCAATATGCTTCAAGAGGCTGAAAGACTGAAGATAATCAAGTTTAAATTCAAACAGACTATAAGATTTATAATTATACACTTTGTAAAGGCACTTAAAGAAAAAGAGAGAAAGAAAAGCTGAAATGTCTTGGACAACATAATGGGAATTCAGTGTCTGTTGAATACGGACTTTATATCAACAGGAATAAACTTTTTTCCCCTGGAACTTATTAAAAATCAGTCACTATAAAATAAACTGAGCAGAGAATCTTAAGTGACTTCTCCCAATGTTAAAAACAAAACCAAAAACCAACAAAACCACAGAACAAAACAAAAACCAAAAAAACCCAAAAGAATAAAACAGTCCCTCAAGTTGAGGCCTTAAAGTTTCACAAGAAAATTGTTTAATCCCCCCTAACAAAAAGTTTTAAACATGACTATGATAAATTTAACTCAGTATAAATTTATCCTATGATGCCAAAAAATGGTAGTCATGCCATTCATTACATACTTGTTTCTGCCGTCTTCCTTGCACCATCATTTGTATTCATGCAGCTGTGCATTAATTGCATTAATTGGATCAAGAAGCTGATCCTGCTGCAACCTTTTCTTCTTGACAGGTTAGCTTTTGCTAGCAGTGTGGATTTATGACACATTAAATTGAAAGTGGAACTATGGCGTTAGTGTTTTACCTTCACACAAAAAGCTGCACTGTTTAAACTAATTTTAAAAAATGTTTAAAGAATTCAGGTCTTTGGATGAGTACTCTTCACATTTGTTTCTCTGATGGGATTTGCATTGATTTGCCTTAAATCTGTTAAGACTGATTCAGTCTAAATCACAAAAGCAGGTGGAAAAATAGCAGGTTTTTGAGAAAGCTTCGACTACATTGAAAATCAGTAGTTTAACCAGTGCAACTGTACATTCACTACATATTATTCAATGGAAGCCTGAAAACCAAAGCTATTTACTACAAAACTTGAAATCCTAATTCTGAAAGAAGATGCATAGACTCTACCAGAAAAAGATGAAGTTACCACAAATCACCGGCTGATCAAGATCCACAGAGGACTACCTGGAACTAAAAATCATACAAACTCCTTCCTCTCTCATCTTCTACAGGAAGCTAGCAGCAGAAGAAAGTGAAGGAAAACAAAAGCAATCTCATAATCTGTTAATACTGTTTTTATCCAGAAATAGAAAATAGGTATATCTTATCAGTTGTATCATTTATTATTGTTTAGAAGTGTAGAGATTTACTATTTATTGTAAAAAGGTTCACCGCAGATTTGTAACAAGATAGTAAGGCACTGATTTGGCAGGCTCAAGGATTATGCTGAGATTATTTTTCACAACTGATAAATTTATTAATTAATCACAGTAGAAATTATAAAATAACTAAAGAGTCTACTCATTAACTTTGTTTCACCTTTTAAGTACATAAATTTGCTGCTTCTTGGTGAGAAATTAAGACTAAGGAAAAGCTTTCCCTAATGACTAGAATGATCTATTCTTCCCATGTTTGTTTGGCCATCTCTCTAAATCAGTAGAAGAGGCATTCTTAATTTAAATTTAGTTCAGTTTCAAAACCTGACTGAACCTTTGGAACTCTGACACTTAAACATCCAAAGAGGTTTGGCTAAAGCAGGAGGGAGGTTGCAAAGTTTCTTAAATTTTAGAATGGAATCATCACCTTTTGAGTGGTTAACTGTGTTGGTAACATGGAGAACCTACATTACAAAACAGAGTCCCAACCTGAAAAGGATGGTGGAAGACAGAAAAGAGGCACAATGATACATTCCAGTTCCCCTTCATGCTAAGTTTTAAAATAGAAATAGAAGCAGCAGTTAGGAGTTTAAAAAAAAAAAAAAATCAAANAAAAAATAAAACTATTTAATTCAGATACCGAGAATTAAGCTACAACTGTAATATGTGCATACAAAATGCTATACATAATAAATATGTAGAATTATAGTTTAATTTTTCCATAAAATTGAAAAACTGTATAATAATATTGCTTTAGCTAAGACAAAGGCAGAATTCAATTCCCCCCACCCACTTTTTTTTTTATTTTAAGAAAATCTACTGATACTAATAACTAAACCCAGGCATAGCATGAAATATTAACATCACCACCACCCCCCCCCAAAAAAAAACCCAACCACAAAACAAAAAAGAAAATCACACTAATTAGTATTCAGATAAAAAATTATCTACGTATTTCAGCAATACCCAAACCTGGTAAAGGAATTTAGGTACAGTTACTTCACAGCTTTGCTGAGATATACAAGGTAGGGTCAATACCATAAAGTAACAGGACACATCACTGATTCTGTGCTATAAAAAGAGAAATGCATGTATTGATGCAATATGGAGACAGATAATCAGGGTAAAACACCTGGGTATTTGGGAATAAATACTAGGAGACGCTTGACAGGAGCCACATCATAATTTAACTGAAACTCCTGTTAGAAACTTTGACCAACTTGATTTGATGCAATTGATCTATCTATCCAATGCATCTGCCTTATAGTTTTCTTTGGAAAGCTAGCATTCAACATGACCCACAGTTAAGAAATATAGGTTTTAGTTATAGCATTTAATGTGTTTCTAAATCTCAGATGTTTGCATGTGTGAAAGGAAGTGGAAATTTGGAAAATACCGTGAGGCATATGACAAAAAGAATGGCTGAAATTTCAGAGTAGTAAATTAGCCATCAATTGAATTGGACATTTTTCTCAAAGAAAACCTGGAGTTAAATAATCTGAATGAGTTGAAAATATGTTGCTGTCTTCCTGCATGCAAAATAAAAATCTCAGTAATTCAAATTCCTTAAATACTTTAAAATAGACTTGACTGAATATTTCACATTCTAGACTTATTTTCTAGATGCAGATTCCAAATTATTATTGTATTCACTGAAACTTTAATGTAAAAATGATATTTTGCCTCATTAGCCAAGTAAGTTTATCCTGATTTTTCTCATATACTTAAATGTGAAGGATGGCTACTTTCTAATTTTCTTTTCTTTTTCTTTGTTTTTTTTTAAACCATAATGTGCAATAAATTTACTGTCAGAAGAGACATCTAGGGGTCAACTGGAGCCCGAGGTTTTGCCCATACTGAGATTTTAGCTAATAAAGCTATGCTAATACAACCCCCTAGCATGGAATACCTGACTTGACAATGTAATTTATGCAGCTGAATCCCACACTGAGGCAAATAACAAACTCTACCTAGGACAATAGTATGTAAAACTCAGCATAGAAAAGGCCTTAATTACAATTTTTTCCATGGTATGGCAACCATAGCATGATTATGCTATTTTGCAAATGCATTTGTACACTGACCAACAGAACAGGACTCAGACTGTGTTATAGCTTCACAATTCATATGAAAAACACCACAAATGCATATACCATTTTTATGTAAATGTTTTATTCCACTGGCTCCATTTATGGAATCAGAATTACAGACTATACAAGTCTTTCAACGGATGATTCAAGAATGCTGACATTAAAGGTAAATTATAAACTAAAATTTTTATTTAATATAAAATGCAAACTATAATATAAGTGAAAATAAACATTACTGAATTTTTACAAACACAGATAATTTTATGGCATTGCTCTGGTAATAATGTTCTCTTTGATATATCTTTGTTTACTATATTAAGACTCTAATGCACTTGGGATTTTAAAAATTATTCTCATCTTTCAAAGTGACCTAAAAAACCACACAACTTGCTACTAATATTTTCAGGAAAAAGAAAAATCACTAGAGGAGAGAGGATCATAGGTTATCTCCTCGCCCCCCGTCTACTTTATCTAAATTTGAGATATGAACTTGTCAAGGACATCTTACTATCCAGATTTCTATGCCATTATCACTATTGAACACAGATTAAATTTTCCATATCAGGATATATGCATCAGGGTCACACTACTATTGTAAAAAAATACCATTTTCTTTGCCGAGTCACATACTTGCTAATTAGCCTTCACCATTCCTTATATTTCAAAAGAAACCACAAGTGCAAGGACGTTCATTGCATTCAATGAACCCGCAACTCCTTCAGTGTTGAAAAGGAGATAGGTGCTTACATGAAAACAGATCAGAAAGGGAACTAGGATTACAGCCTTGCAGTAGCTAGGAAATCTGTTCTGCATTCAAGTGCAGGGATAATAGCAAAGGGAGTTCAAACTGATTACCAACTCCCCAATAATAATTATATCACAATAGGATTAATGACCTCATTCTGAAGCAACCAGTTTTACATACTGCGGAACTCTATGCCATCCTTCCATATTTTGAGGCGTATAATGCTATTTAATTAACTGAGCTCCGCAAACAAAAGGAAAAAAAAATCATGTTAGGAAAGGGAATCAAACATAATCTGTTTTTATTGTATATATAATAAAACCTGTAATCAACCAGTATTTTGGATCATAGCCAGAGCAATGCTTCCCATGATGCCACATACAGATTTCTCTTTGAGATGCACGTACTTCACAAGGAAAAAATATTAAAAATCGTGACTAAAAATGTGGTGGTCTTTTTCATATCATATCTGACTACAGTTTTAATTCATTCAGAAATATTCATTAATCTTAATAAATTTCTTAGGACTACCATAACATATGTGTCCCTGCCATCAAGGATTTATTTGTCAAAAAGGACAACTGGGAATAAAAAGTGCAACTCTATTAGCGTTACATTTAAATGGGTATTTTCATGGAAATGATAAAACTAATAACAAAATGACTGAATACTAGAAGTTCGCTTTCTGTAAGAAGCAGTTAAAAGTTCAATGTCTGCAAATGAACAGTCACTTATACATACTGTATGCAAGTATTTTTTGTTTACAGATAAATGCTTATTCTTGTTTAAAATATTTTAACTCCTACACCTACCTTTTGACCTCCTGCAGATTCTGCACTGTGATGCTCTTTTAGTTTTTGTTCCTGTTCCATTATGTCTTTCAAATGTTCATTTACCTAGAGACAAAATAGTTTATTTTGCGGTCTAAGAAACAAGTCATAGAAATTATGTTTTCAAAAGATCTATAAATCACTACCACTGAGTTAACTGAAAAGATTAAACAAATATTTCAGACTATAGCCCTGAAGAATAATCAGCAAATGTCAGTTTCAGGTGCAGTCTGGGGTCACTAGTTGTTGGCTTCACACTGTACAAATTAACTTGCCCCTTACTATGCTTGACCACATTTGATTAACAGTATATCCTTGTTACTTGATTTGATCATGCAGTGAAGGCTGATCACTTCAAGCAAGATGTGTTGAAATACGAACAGAATACCTTGGTTTATATCATGATAAATGACACAATAAGACAACAAGTCTTAAAGAGCCAAAAAGAGACCCTCGAGCATCTGTCATGGCATCTGAACATGACAGTGACTGCTAAGATGTCATATGTAATGTATACTACAGTACTTTATTTAGACTCCCATTTATTTGGTTCACATACCAGGCTTAACTTATTTCTGCAAACTTTGCTTTTTACTATCCAAACACAGCAGATGAAGGAACAGTCTGTATCAGACACAGTCTTGATATACCTACATCCATACATATCCTACCCACTCATCTCTAATTGAATCATATAGAATACAAAGACAATCACAGCTTGCTTTTCCAGTACTCATACCTTGTTTATCCAGTACATGACAGCATCCTCAATGTCATAAGGTAGATCTGTAGCTTGGAAGAAGGATGAATACTGCTGAGTGCACGCAATCACTTTTTCAACGCTGACCATCTCTACAGTATATGCCATCATAAGAGTATCGATCATGGCCAAGTGAGCACTCTACAAAGAGAAGCAGCAATACCTAATTAGTTTGCAAATCAAAAGCTCACCTTTTTATGTATCATTTCTGAACATAGCCACATGCATGCTACGGCCAAAACTGTAAATGCTACAAGTTTTCTGCATGGTCATCAGTTTTTGAATGAAAGACAAATTATGACAAAGACGTGTAACAGATTTGAGAACGTAATACAAAGTGCAGGGACATTAATTAAAAAAATGCTTATTGCAAATTAAAATAACTTGTGTAACAAAACTAACACCAAAAAAAAAAGAACTGGAAATAGAAAGAAAAAGCAATTTTAATGATTCAAACATTACATCATTTTAACAGAGCTAAAGAGATCTTTTAAATTTGTCACTCTAGCAAAACCAAAAACCCCTGCCTGATCAATGTTGTTTGTACTGGAAATAAAAACTGAGCCTGCCTGGTAAACAACCTTCATCATCATGAAAATGCTGCATTAATAAGTGGAAGTTTATCTGTTTTAAAAGTCATAATCCAGGAAGAAGACACAAGTATACTAACCTTAAGTAAAAAAACAACGTGATAGAAAATACTTATTTTTCTTCTAGTAAACTAATTATCTTACACAGGTCCAACTACATATGCACTAGGTTTAAAATCAGCATACTGATAAATAAAAATACAGCTTCTGTTGAGAGAGGAGGTATGTTTCTCCTGGTGTTGTTACGTATTGAAAGACAATGGCTATTTCACAGTTTGTAATAATTTAAAAGAATACCCCCCCAAAAAAAAACAACCCAAACAACAACCAACCACAAACCAGCAACAAAAAAAGAGGATGACAACCAGGATTTACATTAGATTCTTGTGACTGAATAAGAAAATGATGGCGGTTTGTAGAGGCAGCGTCTACAGCTGAGCAGATTTGTTTCTGCTTCATAAGAAGAACACCAACAGCTTTTTAAGTATTAAGCAACATTTCCCATGAACCACAACAATTTTCAAAGACAGTATTTTTTAAAACATTGCCTTTAAACACAGCTTACAATGCAAAACAAAGATCCCAAACACTTGTTAACACCATCACTTCAATTCTATAAAAAAAATATTCATATAAACATCTCACAAGGTAGCTATAACAGCCATGGCAACAGCAATGAACAACATGAGTCACACAGCAATATGCTACCTAATCATAGTTAAGGAAGTACATCCACATCATTTGTTCCAGAATTCCCAGAAGGAAAAAGATGAACAGATCCAGACTTTGTGCTGCCCTTAGTGTTTGTATCACTGACGAAAGTGACGATGCTGGCCTCAGAAGCAGGGAGCAGCAGGTATGTTTTTTTAAAAAATACAGTTGCTTTGTTTGACAACAACAACAAAAAGGCAAACTACACTTAGTTTATCTACTAAAGATGTTAAAAAAACCTGTTCCTAACAGCCAACCTTCCTGGGACAAGCTTATTCTCTTTGGACCCTGAATGCGAACTGAGAGCTCCCTGTCTGCCACACACTCCATCCATGCTCCTAGCACAAGTAGTGTAGCTAGGCTAGGAACCAGCGCCTCTTCACTCCTGCCACCACTGATCAACTTATTCAGAATAAAATCTTTTCACCATATTCATCTTCCTTAGGAATTTATTTACAGACCTTTAGTGGACAATGACTGATACAAGCACTTAGGTGCAAATGAAGGAAAGAGCTGAGGAGCTGAATTCTTGCCACCCAAAGTATTTAAGGAAAAGACAGAGAGCATTGCCCATGACCAGCCTCCTGAGGAACCTGCTCTCCAGTGCAAAATACGGCAATTCTATCCGTATTTCAGTCCTATCTCCTTTGTTGACCCAGCAATGCAGTGGAGAGAAGGAGTTCAGACAGAGTATCACGTTAACTACTAGTAAAATCAAAAAACCTTGTGACAGATTGCAGAGCCCCGGTCAGTCATACGAATCCATGCAGCCCCGCAGGAGGTTCCAGCTCAGATTGCCAAAGGGTAGTTTAGCAAGTGCAAAACAGGAAGGAAGAAGGGAAGGCTTGGATGGTCTCTGACATCCAGGGGTCATGGCTCTAATGGTCTTTCCTTGCTGTATCTTTGTTGTCTAGTCTGAACGGCGCCTGGGTTAAAACCTTGTGCCATTTCCAGAACCTCCCCAGAAAATGAAATGGAGATATTAAAATAGCAAGAAAATGCTGGATTTGCTTTTAAAGAGGAGGTAGTGCACAAAACACGTTTCCCATCCAGACATGAGAGTGGCCTCGTATAGAGTGCTACCGCTAGAGGTGTCCTAAGAGTCATCTGTGCTGATCCAGAACCGCTCAGACTGCCTGCTGCACAAGAGGATTGTTTTCATCCCCTGCCTGCAGGGTGGACACAGCCTTCCAGTTGAGGTCTGACAACCAAGGAAGTTCCAAGCGTGTTTGGAAGCAGAATCTTCTTCCCCAACTGTTGATCCGCAACTAGCTCACTGGCTACGGTGTGCCAGTGCTCTGAGACCAGCCTGCAAGAAAAGCAATCACTGGCAACTCTCCCAGATGGAATTAGTAGCCTTTACCTCCCATGCTGGATCATCAGTTTCTCTGTGAAACTTGATCAAGCCTATGAAGTGGATTGCCGATAGAGAGAGAAAGACACTTAAGTGTTGCTAAAACTGTCAATATGCTCAATACATTATAAATATATTAAGAAAATTAAATTATTTACAACTAGCAAGCTGAGTCACATTTTCAATGTTTCTAGCAAATTATTAATGAACTGCAAACTACTTAAGCAAACAGAGGGAACAATGAAAGGGATGACCTTAGATAATACTCTGTACTACCAAAACCAAGTGTAATAAACTTTTACTCACACTGACTGGATCCATGTCACAACTCTTTATTTTATATAAGATATCAAATAAAGCATCTTCAGAGTCTCAAAAGTGACTCCAAATTATTTTCATTATAATCCAGGCAGGATGCCAAAAGGACATTTTTAAAAAACAGTAAATAATAAAAGGAGGAATTTGAGTCAGCTTGCATCTATTATTCTGAGAAACTACAAAATTGCTGTTTTCCCAGTTAGCAAAACAGAACTTTATTTTATAAATAATTTCTTTATTAATAAAAATATTTAAAACTATGATCATCTACGGATAAGCACATAAGATAACTTATACCTAAAATAGCTATTTGTTTGTTTAAAAACGGAGGTACAGAAAGAAAAAATATTTAATTCCAGATACAACTCTACTAGTTTTCTTCCACTTACTCTGGAAAGAGTCAGACAATCTGCATTCTTTTACATCTTTTAGTTGGCTATGCTCAACACCAAAGACTAAATTTAAAACTGCACTGCAAAAATAGTACCCTACTGTTCCAAACATGGGGTTTACCAGCATAACTGCTGAAGTTCTCTATAAGAACAATTTTAAAAGGGTTCTACTGATAGTAAATAAAGTTCCATTTTTTGTGCACCTCTCACTGAACAACGTATTTTAGGCACAGCTAAAAAAGCAAGAGGGAGAGGTCATTTTTACTAGTTGGATCTGTGATTATGACACAAGGAAGCAACCTTTCATATCTGGGGGGGAAATACAGACACCATTCTGAGCTGGGCAGAAACTAGGATCAGCTGCTCAGCAATGTCTTCTTCCTCTGGACAAGCCTGTAATACAATGCCTGAAGGAACTCCCCAGGAGCTGCTGCTGACTGGGTACCAAGATCACATTCTAAATACTGCTATTTCCTCCAAGATGTCAGCATTCTGACACACAGCATTAAAAAAAAAAAAAAANAAAAAAAAAAAAAAAAAAAAAAAGCAGGATTTCATGCTGTCGCATACCTCCCACATCCAGAACTGCAGCAAGGCATATTTGAATAAGGACACACAATTTTGAAAAAAAAAAATCATCATTAATGGTTTTGTATTCTACTCTGTGTAATTTAATGTTACTGATTTTTTTTTTATTATTATTAGAGAAATATCTTAAAAAAATAAATTATCATGATCAACACTGCAGAAGTGAACAACACAGAAAGTAATACACTGTTTTATCACAAAACTTTGTTAAGCAGAGATTTGGTTTAAGCCAATTAAAAAACCCCCTCATTTCATTCTTTGATCATTTCACTACAACACTGCTAAGTACTAAAGTCTTGCATGGCACATTACAAATTATCGGAAAAAACTACTAAATGCTGGATTCTCAGAGGTATTTTATTTTCTAAGACAAAAACATGGTTTTGTCTTTCCCAGCTACACCCTGCACAGAACACAAGAGTTTTAAGTCAGTAATCTTTACAATCTCATGTAATTGCTTGTTAGTTTCTGCCCTGTAATGTAGCTTCCACAGCTTTATTTTCTACTGCTGAATAGTTCAGCAAGAAGCTTACTGAACTGTAGAAGAAAAATTATTCTGAGCATGACTGCTAATGCTTTCTCTGTCTGCCTAATCTTTGATTACGGACCTTGCTCCATTCTTAAGTGGAAAACTACTTCGTTAAAAAGTGTACAAAGCAAAAGGTGTATATGATACCGTGCACACAGATACTTATGGATAAATACTACATATTATGGAGAGCTCTTATATTATTACCTAACTACTTAGGCTATTTCTCATATTCCATTAAACAATATTCAAGTCAGGAGTTCTCCTCTGGCCTGCCCCCTTAGGAAAATCATTGACAGCAACACCTATGGTGCTTGAAGAAAGAGACAGAAAGGCAGAAAGAAAACAGAGGATATAATCCTCATGATAAAATAAATAAATAAATGACTCTTTCCTTGAGTCTTTCATTGAAAGAAAAAGTCCCCTGGTCTCACTATGATTTGGAGAAGAGATTTGATCTTTGACAGGATATGGCTTTTGTAAACAGGAATATGTATTTCTGTTCTTATGGAAGTTGGTCGTGCTTCAAGAATTTTTGGCAAGAATTTTGTGAAGGAATTTGGTCATATTTCTTTTTAAAAAGAGTCTTCACACTGTAGTTCTCCCTTGTACAACCAAACACATATATTTCTAGCTAAATTCCCTAAAGATTTTGCCTACACTGGATCGGGCACTTGAGCAGAGAACAGAAGAGATCAGGTCTCTACAATTAGCTGGAAGAATATTTATATCACCTTTGTATCAATAGCTATGCACGTAACCAACTGTCTCTACCTGCTGAAAACAGAGGTTTTGGATTCAGATATTTCTCACAATACAGTAAAAACCAGTAAGGTGAGCCAGTTACTTCAGTTAACAGTAAGGTATTGAGTAAATTCCATGGGCTTGATGAAACTTACTCTGAAGATATTACACTAAGTAAGCAGTTAGATTACAAGTATGTTGACTGTTCGGTGTATTTCTAAAAAATAATTGATCTGGTAATGCTAACTGTAAATAACATTTATTCAACTAAAACTGAAATTCCCATTAATGTTCTGCCCGTATATACCAGTTCTTAAATTAATGTTACATTTCCTTTTCTGATTATTATCACATAATGATCGTTATCAAGACAGAGCAAAGATAACGAGAAAGAAACAAAGCAAGAAAGAGAATATAATAACTGAGACACGGATCATCACAAAAAAACAGCCACTGAACTTACAACTGCTAGAAGGTATTGATCACATGGAATAACCATTATAGGACACGCACTTAAGGAGAAAAGATGGGTAAAAACAGAGTTGCTGACATGTAGAGTAAAAGAAATACAGGAACAGCAGGCGAGTAAGGGATTAAACATACAGGACAACTGCAGTGAAAAGGTGTGCTGAGAACACTGTGACAACCTCCTTACGTACCACGCTAACCCATGTCTCTGAATTCAGCCTTCTTGTAGATTCTATGAACAACGCAGCCTGAGGAGGCTGAGTAGCTTTAGCCCCCAGGCACTCTTTCCCAAAGACCCTTCCCTAGATAATCCAAGGCTCAAATGAATCTGCTAGTATAATGAGATACCACCTAAATTCCAAGTCTCAACTTAGAGTGGAAAACTGCAGAATTTCAGCTCAGGGAAAGCGCAGGCCAAGGCTTGATACTGCAGGAGGTGAAGAAGGAATTCACGAGTCGAGCCAATAGGTGATAGCTCTATTACAAACTTCAAAGCTATTGCTTCATTTCACCAATATTCGTAAAGTAAACTGAAGACAATTCTGATATTAAAAAGAAAACAATAGTTTTAAAAGATTTCAATCAACAAAATGGAGCAGTCTGAAGTAGTCCGTTCTGCCCCGTCTAATGATTTTTGGACCCAATTATTTTCTAGCCTCACACAGTACCTATGCCTAGCACAATTCTAAAATAACCCCAGTTGTCTAGTTATTCTTGTCCTGCAATGGAACGATCATGTCAAATTACCTCCTCACTGCATTTTCATCAAGAACAAGTGCTTGACTCTGATAAGATGCTTGTTCAGCAAGAACGGGCATCACTGAGTCACACTAAACACATCGTAGCAGGTTCTGCAAGGTGGAGGGTATGGTTTTAACTTTCAATATTTATGATAGCCTTCTGTATTTGGTTAACTTTCAAAATTCAATAATTGATTATACAAATATATATAAAACATCATTATTTGACTATACACATCTGACATGGGAAATGTAATTCACGTGTAAAAAAAGCATTTGTTCAGTATGGATACTTGCTAAGTTAAGCATTTTTATAGCATTTCTAAGTTCTTCTGCCTAAGGTTTCCTCATTATGCTTGTCAGGGAATTTAATAATCTGATCAATTAACTCAATCCTAATTAAATACTTAACAGAGATTCCCAAAATATTTCTGAACCACATAATCAAGTGAGACCTTGCTCCACTCCAGGTCACAGTGAAACAAAATAACTGCACAACATACACTGGAATCAAGAACCAGTAAATAGTGCTCATCCCATTATTTTTATTTTGTCATATTTTATAGTTTCACACTACCTACTTTGATTTTTAACTATACTTAAGAATTACTCCAGAAGTTGCCTGTAACCTATTTACCAGAAGAATCGAGTGCCTAATGGCAAAAACCACAAAGGCACTTCAGCGTCTTTATGCCAAGAACTCCATGTTTCAAAAATAAATTATTTGTAGTTGGATAGGTTAAACTAAAACCAGAAATTAATGTAGGATAACTGGTAACAAGATAGTTACACACATTTAGATGAATAAATAGCATCAACCTCAAATTTCCCAGAGTATTTTATTTTTGCAGATAATTGAGGATTTTCCTTGATCACACTGTCAAATCCTATACAGATAAACCAGAAACAAAAACCCCTTACAAAAATTTATATTGTTACATATGTGCCCTGTCTCCTCGCTCTTATGCTCTGGACATTTAAACCAAGAAGCAGCAGAATTTCTACCAAGAACCATCTGAATTTCTTCTGCCACAACAATCTCCACCAATCTTTGAAGAATACAGGAGTGGGAAAAAGAGAAACAGGGCTTTGTTATAAACTGACTATATCCATATATAAATAAAAAGTAGTTCCTTCTTCCTGACTCACTCATACCTGCATAGTAATGACATTAAAAGCAGTGGTTTAACTTCTCTGGCAACTCAGGTAAAACACCTCCAGAGGCAGTTATCACCAGGAAGTATCCAAGCCTGCTCATCTCAGAACATCTGCTGAAGGAACACAGCCTGAGGAGCACTGGAGAACTACCACTTCCTCATGGAGATGCAGGAGCAGTGACAAGACAAGCTGGGTTGCTAGAATTTGGGGTGAAGAGTTCAGGTTTGGGTGATGTGCTATAGAGAGGAAGTTAGAAAGGGAAAGAGAGAAAAGAGGTTGAGTTCCCAAAATAAAAATAAATGTAGGGCTGGGATACTTATTCACGGAGATGAGAGTGGAAGAGGAAACAGAGGCATGTCTTCTCCAGTGCATGACTTAGCCCGGCACTGTGTCACAGCACGCTACAAGTCCCACTGACAAAACCACTCAGAGCCCCTGTTCAGTACGTTATCAGAGCAGANGGAGATGAGAGTGGAAGAGGAAACAGAGGCATCTCTTCTCCAGTGCATGACTTAGCCTGGCACTGTGTCACAGCACGCTACAAGTCCCGCTAACAAAACCACTCAGAGCCCCTGTTCAGTACGTTATCAGAGCAGACTAGTTTTGAAACTTTGCACCGTAGACTTCTAGTTAATCCATTTCACAGTTAAATGTTGACAGCCATTTCTGAATGGCAGCTTTTGTTGCTCAGGTAACCGATATACCATGCTTTCTGACTAATCTGACTAATTTGCCTTTTTCTTAATGTGAAACTACTCTCACACTTTATTGCACAATCTTCATAAGGTTTAAAGCACTGAATGAATGTAAAAGTACCATCTGGTAGAAGTCACACCATCAACTTGATGTTACCACAATAATTTATTAAGATTTTGCCTAATGTCATACAGAGGATGGAATTTTATATAATTCTCAACATTTAACACACTTCTTTCTATTGCCCAGTGGCCTTGGGTTCTGATGAACTAAGTTCTAATAATGAGCTCTTCTGCACATAGTACTAATGAGTGAGAGAAAAATTATGCTTTAATTACAGCGATGAATAGTACAATATACTGGTTTGTTCAATTACCATGTTTGACACAACAGATTGGAAGGTTGATTACTCATTGGAATTTAGGATGACTCTCAGTTTGAGATTGAATGTAAGAAGCTTCTCATTTTCTACAATTTGCTGGAGAGAAACTCAAATAATATTTGAAAGAACTTAGAAACCCTGAAAAACTTAGCCCAACCCCCTTCTCAAAGCAAGTCCAACTAGCTCAGGTTTCTCAAGGACT
Organism: Himantopus leucocephalus; assembly: GCA_003993805.1. NCBI lineage: Eukaryota > Metazoa > Chordata > Aves > Charadriiformes > Recurvirostridae > Himantopus > Himantopus leucocephalus. The sequence continues at coordinate 1,183,749 of RSEF01000008.1, read as the reverse complement.
TCTCCAGTCAAATTTTTAGTATCAACAAGGATGGAGAATCTACAGCCTCTTTGGGCAATGACCTAATGTCTTCCATCATATTAAGAGTTAGGTGCTATCCTCTTCAGTACAAAATCCCAGTCTCCTGGAAAACATATGGCTAAACTAAAATGTAGAGAAAGATTATGTAGCTCCCATTTGTTTCAAATACTAGGCTCTCAGTATCACTATTTCTATCAAGCTTTTTTTTTGTACATAAAGATAACTACAGAACACTGCTTTCCTACAAGAGGAGAAACAAAGTTAGCTGTGGTTCCCTCAATTCTCAAACCAAAAAAGAATCAAAGCAGGGCCAAGTCATCAATGGAAATCTCCAACTAAATTCCAGGATTGTTGCTAAAAAACCTGCAACTCAGCTGAACACTTCAAGTTGTCATGCTGCTCTGTTACAATATAAATCCAGAATACCTTCACTAAAAGCATAAAAAGATGCAGACTTTAATCCATCATAATTCAGCCTACCGCATCAAAATCTAAGTTGTTACAAGACTGTGTGAGAAGTTGAAAACAAACTGGATTCTATCTTTCAAAAGGGGGAAACAAGCATTAATTTTTGCATGAAGAGTCAATACAGACCGTTCCTAGGTTTTCATCTGAAGGCTCCTTATAATTTTCCTTCTGTTTTTCTGTGTATACCCTTACATGTGATTTTTTTAATGTTTCATTTACTAACATTATGGAGAAGTGGCAACATCTGCACAATTCTGGGACTGGCCTTCCAGGGTGAGATCTTAACTCCTACATTCTACTCAATTTCCTCAGGAAACATGCCCCCCCCACTGGAACTCATGTGAGACCCGTGCCAAAATACAATACTGGAAATAGAGACTTAAATTACTCAGGGAAGGCATTTTAAGAACAACTTTTAATTATAAACAAGAGATTTGGGGTTTTGTTGCAAAACTCATCTTCATTTTTGAAAGGTCACCATCATTCTTGGTCCAAATTAGTATTTTTCTTGTATGCTGCGGAAACATGTATCGTTTTGCACCTTAGATAAAACAAGAAAATTTAGTGTTGAAGCTAATGCCTCTGACATGTAAGCATCCAAGACCTAGGGACAACTTCATTCTGTCACATGTCAAATACCACCATATTTTTTATAAACTTATTGCTCAAGAACCTATAAAATGTTTCTGTGATTTTTTTTTAAACTGCTGATGTACAAAAATCTATTTTTAGGATAGAAACATGAGAATCTTTCTTAGGTTTAGCTTTCTTTGTTGACCTAGGAAAATATTGGTTAAAGAAATCACAGAATCATAGAATTTTTGAGGTTGGAAGGGACCTTTAAGATCATCAAGTCCAACCATTAACCTAACCTGACAAAACCCATTGTAAACCATGTCCCCAGGCACCACGTCTACCCTTTTTTTAAACACCTCCAGCGATGGCAAATCCATCACCTCCCTGGGCAGCCTTTTGCAATGTTTGACAACCCTTTCAGTGAAAAAATTTTTCCTAATATCCAATCTAAACCTCACCTGGCACAACTTTAACCCATTTCCTCTCGTCCTATCACTTGTCACTAGGGAGAATAGGTCAGCCCCCAAAATGTTATGCCTGGTCATTTCAACACACTACCTTCAAAAAGATGAAAGCTAGCTTCAATTTTTATATGAAAACATAATATGAAATCTTCTTGCATTTGCATATGAACTGGCTCCTGATAATTTCCTTGCTGCTTCTTTATTAACCATAAAAAGGGCAGAGAAATAGCATCATCACACTCGTAACGGCAATTACATTAAGAATAGGAGTTATTTGTCCTTTTCCTCAAAGGTTTATAGGAATATCACATTTCTAGACCATAACACAGCACAGTAAGACATGAGAGGTAAATTGACCTCATCAAACATTTACTTCTAAAATAACAGCCACGGTCAAAAGAAATTTCCCAGTCTCCTACTTAAATCAACTCTATCAGCAGCGTTAAAGAAATTAGAGCAGACACAGAAAATTATACTGATCACAAGAAACCTGTTTTTCTGTGGCTGTTAATATAGTAAAACCTTGTAAGTGACAAGCTGCTGACTAATAGCATTACTAAACCAGACAGCTGACCAACATTTTTTCATCTACTTATTAAAGGACTGTGACAGGCCAGCCGCAACAGTGTTTGCTACACAAGGACATCCACAGTGATGTTATAGCAGAAGTGGGAAAGGTGCATTAGGGTTGTTTTACTAAACATTCAAAAGCCTTTTCACTTGTTTGGTTAATCCAAACACCAAGCTTTAAGAGATCTTGAATCTCTAAAGTAAAGTAGGATTTCTTCAGAGATAGACTTGTACATATGCACACACAGGTATAGAACAATTATTTTACTGTAAACTTTATGATCTTTTTTTTTCACCTTCCCAACTAACTCTGTACTCGGGTATATAATTTATACTTAAGAAAGAGCAATCCGCATGCCTTCAGAGAGATCCTGCTGTACCAATAACCCTTTTAAATAGATTACTTGTACCCAGGGGTGTCCACTTCATCCACTGCTGTAGATTTTTGCAGGACATCTTGATGTATTCCCCATCACTATAAGTTTCTGCTCAGCATAGGGCCATACAGACTATGTCTCTGTCAGGAACCACTGCAGATCAACAGGAGCAGGTTTGTAGACAGAAAAGGGTTGTGCTGAGGGTGGAACACCTACAATATAGACTTCTGTTGTCAAACATTTCTCCACTTTGAAAATAATTTGGAATTTAAGCAGTGTACTAATAAGGCAATGGATTGTCTTTCTATCAGCTTTGCACAAAGATAGGAAGGTCAATGGAATAGTAACTAAAGCTCATCTTAAAAGTTACTTTGGTAAAGGGATGAAAAATAGTCATAGATACGATACCTTCTTCAGTAAGTACATTTTCTTTCCAAGAAAAATTTCTTTTTAAAAACGAAAAGGGGAATTAGCTTGTGGCCTACACATAGAAAACACTAGAATGTTCTTTTCCAAAGAATTAAGATAGAACAGGAGACTGTTGTGGACTAGAGACAACTTCTCAGTTAAATGGTAACCACGGTAAAACGATGCTTGTTCTTATCCTTCACAAGTATCTGTTTGTAAACTGATACTTTTTATGACATGAAAATGAATTGGAAAAAAGTCTCCTCCACCTCCCTTTGGTAATGAAATAACTGCCAGTTCATATGCCTATTTAAAGATTAAAACAGTAAAACATACGATCATGTTCTCATTCCTTTTTGGTTCATAATATTCCAGGAGGTGCTGCATAATAAGTAGCTCTCAAAACAGTAAAGTCAGTTGCAACAATAACCTATTCACATTGTAGTAAACAACTATTTTCTTTGGCAAAATATCACTCCTCCTTTTCTCCCCAACTAAGGCAAGCTGAGTAAGAGGCCATGGTGAAAAATGAAACAAACCCAAGTAAACAGCTGAACAGAAGAACACAATAAAAAAACATGAAAAATGGTAAGTCTTTTCATTTTCAAAATAACACATTTCAATGACTTAAGATGGCAATTAGAATGTATTTGCTGTCCTTTCAAGAACAGCAGTAAATACCAATAGTATTATATGAAGCCTCTGCTACAAGCACAAGATACATCAGTGCATGTCATACAGAAACCACACAAGCTCTTCACATGATGTTGAAACATTTGCTTCAGCAAATTGAATGATCCCCACAACTGAACCTCAACTATTAAATCACTTTGTTAACTGGGAAGAAGAGGGGATACAAAGAGAGGGGAAAAAACAGGAAAGCAAAGTATTTTATAGCCACTTTTAAATGATGAATTCAGAGAACAACAGCCTGATAAACATTAAGTCCCATCAGCAGTGTCACATACTGCCACGGAGGGATAAGTGCAGGTCCCATGCAAACAATACGTAAGGATGTAGTGTGTTTAAAAGCATGCAACTCCTGGCAAGAGTCAGGCAATTTGATTGATTAGCTACACTGTTTTGTCAGTCAAAAGGCTACAACCACAGAACAAAAGTTTCAAAGTCTTTGGTGGGCTGTTTGGGTGTTGAACATTTGGAGGAACTCAAAACAGTCTTGCCTGAAAGAGTTGGAGAATAAGGTGGTGTGAATACTAAGGACTGCAGAGGAATGACATCAAGCCAGGCCAAAATCTCTGGAGACGTGCTGTTGCAAGAACATCATTGATTTTTTTTTTTTAATTGGATTAAATTAATCCAAGAAAAGTAGAAATTGTTGTTTCCTGATTTTTTTCTTAATTTCTGACTACCTTATTTTGCTCTGTGTTTTAAGTCTGTTTCTGGTTTGTTTGGGATTTTTCCCACACTCCTCCTCATTAAAATTATAAATGGACTGACATCTGTTGTTTCTCTTCATGCATCCAGACTCTGTAATCCCATAATCCTTAAATGGGAAAGGAAGATTATTGAGAAACTTGTCTGAACTACACGTAAGATACCTTACTGGACATTTTAGCAACCAATTTAAAAATCATTGGTTTCAAGTATGTTATATCAGAATTGAAGGCAGTATCTGTAACTTACGTTACCTAAATACCCAAAGGAAAATTTTAACAAACCTAAAAAGCTGTCTGTCTGCATAGGTAGGTAAATTTATAGTATTTCAAAAAGTAAAAATCAGTATTGTGATACTACAAGATAGAATGGACACTATTAGAAAAGCTGGTATATAATTCTCACTAAAGAAGAAATATCACAGCACGTTTATTGGTCACAGGTAACAGGCAATATACATTACAGGGTCTACCTGATCATCCAAAACATACGACAAATCCAAATCAATAAGCAATTTTGCCAAAGAAAATTCTCACAGTACATGCTACAGATATGAAAGACTGGGCAGAAGAACTTAATCTGTATTAAAAATTAGAACTTGTCAATATTTTAAAATGTACTTTAAAACATGGTTTAGATAATTTGGTGTTTGCTCAATAATGTTAATTACTCTGCCATATAGAAGGTATAACAGTAAGATGAACTGTTGTTACTCAGTTGATTTCTCATTGCTTAGTATTTTACTCTATTATAAGCAACAATCAGGATTTTTATTTGCTTATTTGCTATACTTTTCCATAGCTGGCAAAACTGATTCGTCTTATAGCCATTATTAACACAAACCCACTCCTCAAATATCATATACTTGCATACCAAGTGATACAGATTTTGATGCTAATCAGTCATTTGGTGCATTTGTCATTTGCAGCATTTTCACAGTAATCAAGATTACAGGAAACATCACAAGAAAGTGTTAAAATTACCCAGATTTTTTTAAGTTGCTATTAAATAATAATTCCAAGCCAAATAAGAAAACAGATGATGTTACTTTCCAGAATACCTTTCAATTTATTTTTTCGCCTCATCTCCTCACTGCTCCGGACTATAAAGGTTACTTATCATAATTGCTTCTTTTACATCATTCTCTCAGGTAATTTCCACTTCAATTATAACATCCTGCATTATTATCAGTTATGTTCTATGTTATGGGAAACGTGACTACAAAGCGAACAATCATGTATAGCTACGTCTTTGGCACCGTAATTTTCCCTACCATTCTTAACAGTAGATAATGAATAACATTTGCATTTCCCAAAGAACTTCTGTTATCATCTTTCCACTCTTTACAACCAGGCATAATCAAAACCTGCCAAAACATTGAAACAGTGGATTTTAATAAATTTAACCTGCATTAAGACTAAACACACCACTTGTGATGGTTTTTCAAATTGTTCCTAACGTGGACATACAGCTCACTGTATTCATCCTCAAACACAGCCACTACTTTGAGACATATTATTTAAGAGCTATGATGAAAGGTCTTTTCCAAGTTATATGTTGGACACATATGCACACATACCAAGCAAGGCAAAGAGGCACTACAGAGTCCCAAGAAACAACACAGACTAGAAAAAAACCAAGCCTACAAGAGAAAGTACACATGCTTTCTCCCTGAACAGAGGGTGCTGTGATATTTTAGCTTCCAGTAACGAGTGCTTGGTGTATAAAATGCAGCTACAGCGGATATATTAATTTAAAGCATTATTTCATTATCCCACAACAGATGAAAGGCATAGGTACAGAAGTGAGGTATCTCAGACGATGAACTGTTTCACAAGCTTATAATTATTGATGGACATCAATCACACATGCGCCTACATCACTTTGAATAAAGTAAGCTTCATTTCATAAAGACGATTTCAACTTTTTGTCATTTTTCTTTGCAGAAATATGAAAAGATTTAAAAAAATAAGATCAAGTGACAGGAACATTCCTATTGGAACACAATCTTTCTACTGTGTCTGGCATTCTTCCCATTCATCCTCTTTGCACTTGGGTGCAAAATAAATGCTGACCATCAGAAACCATATGGTGTAACAGCTGCTATATAGTTCAGGTGCTTCATTTTCACTATTAAATCTGAATAACTTTGATTGTGCCTTTAGCAGATGAGAATAGTAGCTGTTTAATGCAAGTTACTTATACTGAAAAACCAAACAAAACAAAATCAGTTTTGCACTTCCAATGAACAAGCACAGAGAGGTTCAACCAGAGCAGCTACAACAGACAACAGGAACATTAACATCCCTAACTCCTTTCTTCTCTGTGCAGTGTAGCCTGCAACTTCCCTGTACCATCCCAGGACGTGCAGTCACGCAACAGGAAATGTGCTTCCAGCTCCATCCTTCACCCTGGCTCGGAAGCAGCAAATCAGGCTGTATGCCGGGACATTACAGCCTTGGCAGGAAGCACTTTGAAACGAGTTTGCTGTTCAGATACCCATTTCCCATACCCACTGCAGAAAAGGCTGGCTGGCAGCCAACCGGACCATACTGATCTACCAGACAGCTTTGACTATAACTATGAAATGGTTTAAAATAAAGATCATGATAATAATAATTTGTCAAACTTTTTACTTGGATGCTATTTAAAATACTTCTATCGTTCATTAACATGACCTTTACAATGGCTTTTGAATTAATCCCTAACTGACTATACTGGGACTCTCTTTACATAAACTATAAATTCTTTTGGCAATTCTAAGTATATCAATGACAGACTATAAAAGTTATTTTGAATGCTGTCTTTATCTCAAGTCTTTGGGTTTTGAACAAAAGTGAAAAGAATATTATAGTGTAGGATGGGGACATGAACTGGAAAAATTAGGTTTTGGCCATAGCAAAGCAAGCATGTAGTCACTAAAATATACTAACCTGAACAAGCCGATATAAAATCCAAGATTCCTTAAATCTCACCACTAAGGGTATGCAAAACAGCAATTTGTAAATGCTTCTCATTTATCAAATGATGTACACTGCATATGACAGCCTACTATTCCATCAATGACTCCATTAAATCAAATAGTACAGATCCAAACTGTGTATTTACAAGTTCTGGTGAACTGGTGACGTTCTGGTGAAGTGCATGCTCATCCATCTAATTCCATGCAACAGGCTTTCAGAACTTGTTTTTATTGCTGTTTCAAGATTATGATGGGAGGGCAAGGAAAAAAAAATTGCTTTCTCAGAAGTACCCTGATAGCCAGCTGAACGCTCACAGCTTCACTCCTACATTCGGTAATTTTGTGATCTTTAACTTCTGGATGTTTGTCTTCAGATGGTCATGTCTGTCATAGAAGTAGTGACACCTCATTATGCAGCCGCAGTAAAAAGGCAATAGAATCCAGTTTTAATGTATTAAAAGTGCTACCTGCTGTGGTTTAACCCCAGCCAGCAACTAGGACCACGCAGCTACTCGCTCACCCCCACTTCCTTCTCCCTACCATTCTTGGGAGGTGAGGGAGAAAAGGAGGTGAAAGGGAAAAAAACTCGTGGGTTGAGATACAGACAATTTAATAGAACAATATCAGAAAAGGAAAATAACAATAACAGTAATGACACAAGTCACTCTCACCACATGGTGAATTGTCACCATCCGGAGCAGTGGCCGCGAGAGCCCACACCTCGTCTAACCTCATTTATATACGGAGCATGATGCCTATGGTACGGAATAGTCCATTGGCCTTCCATTGTAATGTCTAGGCTTCTTCTCAGCTTCTGTGGGAAGCTGAAAAAAGTCCTTGAAAGTTATAAACATCGCCTGGTAACAACTAAACCAATATGTATTATTGACATTCCTTTCATACCAAATCTGAAACACAATAACCACTAGAAAGAAAATTAACTCTGTCCCAGCTGAAACCAAGACATACCTAATGCTAAATGAACTAAAACTTCAGGCTCTTTACGTTCCTAATGTCTTATTTCCCTACTTGTAGATTTGACCCAACAATACTTTTTGGTATTTGTTTGTACATACACATTTACACACAAACACAAATATATCTACAGGAATAAGATGTAGCTTTAAATGCACATAGCAAATAATGTTACAACAGGCCTTAAACAATGAGAATGAATCACTCATTCAAGCAGCATTACCCTTTTGGGATGTGAATGAGACAGACTGTCATATTTAGAGACTAGTATCATGCTTTTGCCAGAGTCCCAAGACTACAAATGAAAGTGTCACTCTGGCTTTTCCTAGATTTCCAGTATTTGGCAGTGCCACCAATTTTTTACTTTTTTTGGTGCACAGTAAGATACAGAAATAATATT
>RSEF01000008.1:1149864-1175033 GCA_003993805.1 Himantopus leucocephalus | reverse complement strand
CCCCCCCCCCGCCCACCGCTGCTGCCTCCCCCCTCCCCCCCCCATTACATTAGGGAACAGTCATTCCAATGCTGTTACAAAACTAACCTTCTGAAAAATTCTAAAACTAAGAGAAACGTAATCAAAATGTTTGTCAAATCACTAATTAATATCTAGTAGCATCTATCACATGCTCAGCATTATCATGACTTTGAAAAGAAACCCATCCTGAATCACACAGCTCACATCCTAAGGCTGAGACAAAACCAGCAGATTAAGTTGACTGGACAGTTATTTTTTTGTATTAACTATATATTGTATTAAATTTGTATTAAATTTAAATGGACTTTAGATAAAGAAATAGTCTAAATTGACCTAAAGTCTAATAGTTCTTTCAAAGAAAAATGTCACAGATTGGGATGAAAAGAAAAGAAAACAAGTGAAATTGTGTGATAGATGTTATAAAGGAAGAATAGCCTCAACATCTAAGAATTGCAGATGAAGCTCTTTGAAATTTCTTCTGCTAAAAATACTGTAGAAAACAGTGATTAACATGTAGTCACAGTATTTGTAAATACATTTTATACAAGAATTCATTGTCAGTTTCAGTTGGAGTGAAACTGGACAAGTTCAAAGGAAATAACTTGGTGTGTTGTTTTCATAAATACTATCTACATAAAAACATTCAGCCTTTTCAACTGAAAATTGAGTGGCAGTTTTAAAGTCTAGGCACATTGTACAGCTTTGCACAATTGTTCAAATTTGTCACATTAAAATGCCACACGAAGTAAATTATTTCCAAATTAGTTCTTCTAATAGTAGGACTTAATCGAGAAGTTTGGTAACATCCATTTCAGGCCAAATACAGATAAAACCTGGGATACACAGTCATTTGTATTTTCTAGAAATTTAAACATCTTAATATAGATTTACATAACGTTCTTTTTTCTTAGGGAAAATGTACACCCTGAGACAGTATTTATTATATTCGCAGGCTTCAGACGATGTTTAGTCAAAAAAACAGCTTATTCCCCACTTGAAGATTTTTTTTCCCCCCCTCATACTCAAGCAATACTTCAAGATTAAATTCTCTGAAAGCCTCTGACATTCTCAACAAATATTCCCATTTGGAAGTGTCAGCTATTCTGTAAATAGAAGACTTCCAATCAATCTTTCCTGCATATGGACCAGCTATTGTAACGAAAAGGGCTTAGAGAAGAGCAAATTGTGACCCCCATCTGTTACTGGTTTAGTCACAATACTGCTGGCAGTGCAATGAAAGCAAGTCCTGAAGATTCTTTACTGCCAAATTTGTAAAGAAATGCAATTTCCTTGTTCTGTAGGTCCTGTACTTTGCCAATTAAAAAAATAAGAATGAAGAAAAGGTTTTCTCCCCCTCGTATAGTACACAGCAACCCAACACTTTTCAGAGGAAGGCATTTCCCTGAGCTGTGCACAACAGAACTTTATTTTCACCTTGTTACTTCTCAAAGCTAACCTTTGCTTAAACATTTTATCACTGAATTCCATTTGAACTTAGTGTAATACTAGTAACCGCTATCAGTTATCAGGTTAATGTACAACTAGACTAACATTAAGTAATAAAATTTAAAAAGTTCAACTATTATAATCCAGAGGTTTCTGTAGTATAATATTTTCCTGTTTTAATGGCAATCCATTATTTTGCCCCCAGAAATTATGATAATAAGGTAAGAGATAATGTCATGTCTAGTTACCAACAGATTAGCAATGTATTATTTTAATCTGTAAAGTACCACATACACTGATGCCATTGCAAGAAGCAGAGGAGGAGAGGTGGGAGTTATGCCGTGGGAGAAAAAAATATTATCATCCTTCTGGAAAAAGATATTCCTGGCAGTAGGCTTTATCACATCATGCCTACACACAGATCTGGAGGTCTCTACTTTATTGGGGTTGTCACAGATTGATGATGCCCTTTGGAAAATATAACTGAAGCACTTTCAGGAAGCATCTCCAAGCGCTTGGCTCTGGTTATCTTTTGGTAATGAAAAGGAGGGAAATGGAAAAAAGTTAAGTTGCTCTGTGACAACAAAGCTTTGTGTATTGATAGACCGTGTGCTCCAGTCTCAGGAGTAACTTCACTTCTCCTCCCACCCAGCCATCAGTCTAAGTCTCCCAAAAGATCCAGTTCCCAACCTAAGCCCTCTAATCTCTCCCATTTTTCCTCAGACCTACATCCTGAGGGCCTTCTTGAACTATTTGCAATATGTGCTGGCTCAGGAAGGAAGCTCACAGTCCACAGCTATTTGGCCTGCACTTCAGCCTTCCCTTTGGCAAAGGAGTGAATTTGGCTTGCTCTCCTCTAGTCCAGCAGCTATCTCCAATATGCTTGTAGGAACTTGTACAAGAAAGAATTTGTAAATTAAATAACCAGCAGAAGGTAGATAGAGGCCATCCATAAGTGGAACAAAAGACAAGCTATCATTTGACTAGGATTAAACTTGCAAATTCAGATCATATTTTAAATTCTTTTCAAAGAAGGGCTGGGAAAGGTACAGAAGCGATGCAAAGAACAAGGAATCAGCAGTGTATGCCTTCAGGAAAACTTAAAGGCAAATTTAGTCAGTGACTATACTGGAAGAATGTTATTTTTCCAGATAAAATAACTAGCAGGAAAAAAAAAAATCTACAAGACTACAGTTTGGATAAGACAACAAAAGGGATGATATGGTTAAAAAAATAATATATTTTAAAATAATATGAAAACAGTCTTGCATGATTTTAACTTGAATTTATTCATCGAGATAGTAGCTAAGATGAATATTATCTAAAGATAACCACGAACCAAGAGCTTCATACAGGAGAAAGTGATGTAACTGGCAGGAGAGACATGCTGTTATCACCCCAGTGAATGTAGCACCTTTTTAAATTACAGTAAGTGCTGGTAGTCTTTTGTGCTGCTGTCCAAGGTTTCAGCCTTAAAAAGATAGCCCGTTACTTTGATGACTGAGGACACTCATTGTGTTTAAGGATAAGAAATAGTGGCCTACAGGGAAACACCTCAATTCTATTAGGAGTATACATAGTGAGCTGCAAGCTGATACTAGTATCTCTCATTTTTTTCAAGAGAGTTCTACTTCTGTCTTCTAAAAAGTACATTAATTATTGATAGCCTTTGGATTATCTGCAAGTCTGCCGATTTCATGCATAACCTACATCTTCATCTCAGACTCTAGAGCAAATAAGGAAAGAAAAAATATTATATTTTAAAAATTACATAAAGTATTTCAAGAGGAACTCTCTGTACATATTGAGGTATTCTTTCTGTAATGCTAAGAACACCGGGGACATTCCAAAAGACTGGAAGAAATGAAACAATGGATTTTTACTTTTTTTTTTTTTTAAAATCAAAAGACAATACAAATAATTTTAAGGCCCCACATCCTCCTTCTGCTCTCAAGCAAAATAATTTCAGAGTGAACAAGCAGCTTGATTTATAAAAGAAAAAGAAGATAATAAAAAGATAATGCTAATTAAAACATGAACCCATAGAACATAAGCCACTTCTAAAATTCACTTATAAATGTAACTGAAAAGTGGAAGACTCTAATTATGAGTGCAAGGCATCTAACTTGATACATCCTGATTAAACAGAATGTTTAATGCTGGATACATTAAACTGATTTATAATCTAGTCAACTAAGCTGAAAATGCAACTCTGAGCACAGAATCAGCAATGAATAGGTATATTTTCCAAGAAACACCATGAGGATGAGTTATCAGCTCACCATCTCTTACTTTTTTTACCAATGGCCTGGAAGAAAAACCTCATCGCTGATCGGGTTTGAAGAGAATGCAAAATTTGTGGGAAAGGTAGCTAAGGGGAAGATGATGAATCAGAGGAGTAGAGCAATCAGTTCTCCCTCTAAATTTGGGAGGGTAAGAATAGAATCAAATAAGCCACACTGAAATGGAAGGTCCAATCTTAGCTGAAAAAAATGCAAGCTATAGTACTCAGAAAGGTACTATCTTCTCCAGTAAGGGAAAGGTTTAAAGTTGTTTGAGAAAAGGAACCTAAAATAATTGACACTACAGCCATATGTATGATAAGAGCATAATTGTGTTTAAGTCATTAAGACATCAGATCTTGTTAGAACAAGCAAGGCTGTATTATCCTTCTCCCTTCCCCATAATCAGTACAAGCCCATAATACCAAGCCACATGTAGCCTGTTACATAAGTTCTCAGTTTCCCCATGTTCTGGGAAAACCAGACAAATTATGCCTCAATGCCTAGAGGCATATGGGTATTATTTTAATTTTTTGTTGTTGTTGCTGTAAGTACAGAGTACTTTAGTAGGATTGCTTTTTCCCCAAAGCTTTGACCTGGAAAAGTAAGAATTTTCAGCCGTATGTGTTTGCTGACTTAGAGAAAATACAATTCATGATGTTAACTGACAATAAAAAAAAAAAAAAGTACTGGAGAGTACCTGGGAACACCATAACACCTTAGAAGACACCAAGTAATTTGACTGATGCCATTATTGTCTAATTACTATACTAAAGTTGATAGCAAGTTCAGTAAGTAAATTGAGTAGGACTTTCAGCATCAGGATTTTCTTCTCTCTAGCAGTTCTTTGATAGTGTCATGCATACTTCTTCATCAACTCCATCATTACCATACTATTTTACTTCCCAACCGCATAAGTTAAGTTTTCTCTATATATCTTCCTCTTGCTGAAGAAAAACTAAAACCAGGAGTTTGAATAATCTCATTCTTTGCAGGTACCTACTTATTAGATACACTTTACTATAAAGAATTCAGTGACACAGAACTTATGAGGCTTCCCTGTAAAAATGATATACTGAATTACATTAACTTCCAGTCTTTCTATGGGCAGTCACACCATTTTTTTATTTTTTTTTTAACCTCACATACACAAACATGTCTTTACTGGGAACTTCTAAATATCATTAGACAGGTTTGTTTTTGCTTTGGGAAGTGGGGCAGTTAGGAATAGGGCTAAGAGAAAGAAAGAAAAAAAAGTAAAATCTGTTCAAAATTGTGAACAGAATTTTCTTTCCCTCAACATGTTGTCCATTCCATTGTTTCCCTTTTATGTATTAGGATGTAACCCCATGTAGTCCTGTATTTCACTGACTTTTTTTTTTCCCCAGAGTATCAAAGGTGTTAACGTAACACAATGCTTAAAAGTTGAGCTCCTTACAAAAGCTGGCTGCCTTCACAAAACAATACCACAGAAACATACCACTCAAATTTACAGAATTCTTTCTATGTAATAGACCAGGAAGCTTTTATAAATGTTTATTCCTTCACAACACACCCCTAAGAAGAGAAATCAAGCACAGGGTATTTTCCCCCAAAGCATATGTCACTAATATATAGTATATTCAGTTTCAAAATAATGTTAGTATGATGGAGAAAAATGTCAGAAAAAAGCCTGTATTAACCTTTTGCATCAGGGTGGAAAACACCAAAGTAAATTGCTGATCAGTGAACACAATCTGAGGTTAGAGAATATAATCACCTGAACGTGAGCATACAATGACCATCACACTGCCACAAGAGAGGCAGCTGACACACAGAGGTGCAAAAAATGCACCAGTACCCATTGTGCCCTACAAGTCTTGACAAGGTCCCAGTTAGAATCCTGGATCCAGTTTTCAGCATAACCTGTCAAGAAAGATTGGCACCAAATGGAGGACATTTGGAATAAAGATAAGGCCGGGGGGGGGGCGGGGGGGGGGGGGAGGGGGAAGGGGGGTCCGTGCCCCCGGGGGNTACAAAAAGGAAGGGAATAAACCGTTCTTCATGTTCGTAGTAGACACAGCACAAAATAAGGGGCTGATACAGCATAAAAGACTTAAGAAAGAAATGTAAGAAAAAGGAGACTTTCTGATGGTAGGTTCTTCTGACTGCTGATATGGCAAAATAAATCCCCCAAACCTCAGAGGTTAATTTATAAATCACAGGTCAGCAGGTCAGTGTCAGTAAAAAGGGGGTAAGGTGGTACAACTTTTGTAACTAAACCTCTCAACAAATGCTGTTAATAATACAGATTGCATTTTCTAGCTGTTTTCGACAGCAGTTAATTCACACCTACTGTAGTAGGTTTGTTGCCTACGTGCCGCTGTGCAATTTACTTCAAAATGTATTAGTATCCTTTAATAATATAAAAGATACCTTAATTTCATATTTAAGAAACGTAAGTGTTCCTATATCAGATTTCATATTAGATACTATATGTATTTAATAATTACATCATGTAAAATGAATCTGATCCACCATTACAAGCTTAACCAATATCTACATATTCATTTTTCTTGTAATTTTTCTTCTTTTAAAGCTCATAATAATTTTTAACCTGCTACTTCTTTATCAAACGAAACAGTTCAAAAAATTTCAATACATGCTTCACATTATATATACTTATTTCATGAATATTGACTGCTAGGTGTTCTAAATTGTGTTCCAAACATCCAACTTAAAGCTTATAAAGAGCTCTTGCCATTTCAGCTTTTAAGAGATGTCATCAGTCTTGACAACAGACTGATTTGGACCTCTAGCTACTGCTGGATGATTATATAAATTGTGATAAAGATAGCTTTTTCCAATCTTCTAAAAATTATTAAGTTGTAGAACCTCTTTCTGATGTAGACTTTGCTATTTATCCACTGGTCTTAGACTCATGGTTTGGGAAGGCAAAGAAGTATATTACACTGGAAGATACCCTTTCTAATGACCTTCTAATGGACAGGGGAAAGCTGAAAATCTTCCACACTTATATGTTAAGGAGCACTATTACAGTCAATTTATAACTTAAATAGTTTAACAAGTTACTAGATAATGTTTTAATACAAGTCTTAAATTGTTCTATTTACATAGAACCCAATTCTATTGGATTTTACTTTGAGTAATTTGGAGATATATTTCTGCAAGGTAATAAAATTTCCTGCTATTTCATATAAACGTAATAGTTCATAGAAAACCTATCAGTTCATACACATGACTGAAGTGCACTGTTATTTACTGCATTTCTCTAAGTGTCAAATGACGAGACATGCTATGGAGACATTACAACATTTTGTTCATTCAACTTCAGGAAAAAAAAATCCCCTAATGTTATTAAATTCCACAGAGTTTGTAGGAACAAATATTTTAATGTTATGATACATCTACTGTGATGACAGCATGTGCTTTTTGCTGATAAGTGCAGGCAGATTGCCAGGTTCGTGTGTACAGATTAACAAATGCAGATTAGCAGTGTTCTTTTGTACTATACTGGAGCAGCTGCTGCATTATGGGGAACACAAACTGTATTCCTTCAGCAGTCAGTGCAGTTTTGTCCCCTTGTTGCTGTGTGTATGTACCACACAGAGCTGGTAGTGAAGCTCTCCTTATGTTTACATGACAGACCCACACCTCCTGCTAAAAGCAACTCACTATTTTCCATAATAGGAAGAAAGCAGTGCTCTTAACCAAGTAACTGCCTGGTACAACCATGCCAGATTTTTAGCTTTGCCCTATCCAGCAGAAGGGTATTAAGAAAGATTTCTCTTAGCATAATTTAAATAAACTAACTGATGAGCAAATACCTTCTAGGTAGTCTGTAAAATAATTCATAGATTCTTCTTTTTCTAAACAGCTTTGTTACTATACTCCAAAATATACTTAACCTAGGAGAAGTAAGACCATTCCTAAACATTTACTTAAATAACTTTTTCACATATTTAAAGAGATACAAAGAAAGCTCACAGCAGCAAACCACCAGCCAAAAGCTGAACCACACTACTTAATAGTGCTGTTGAAACAGGAAAAAAATGTTCTTAAACCATGTTTAACAAAATAGTATTTCTTTCAAGGTTAATGAAAATACTTCCTGACCTGTTTAGAAAGCATTTTCTACATGCTATCTGGCATTCTTCACAGACTTTAATTCACACCATCTTTCCTTCATAATTTATACTGTCTTTTAACGTCTTTTCCTTGTTGGGCTTCAGGAGTGCGGGTTTTTTTGCCTGTTTTTCAGTTGTTCTTTTTTATTTTTTTTTTTTACTTAAATCCCCACCCCCTTTTTCTTCCTCCCCCTAGGTCAACAGCAGCATAAGAAGGAACATTAACTAAGAATACAATCAGAAGCTCTTCGGTTCAAAACTTTTGTTTGCTCAAGGCAGAGGAATACCAACTATTTTTTTCAGCCCTTGCAGTACTCAGTGTTTCCTAATTAGCAAGGAAGTGAGCAAGGCAGACAACAGTCAATAATGATGCACTGCTTTATTTTCCCATGTAAGGCATGAGATTTGACTTTGGGAGGTACTACCTTATCTTGAGGTACACATTCACCTTATTTCCTGTCATCACTCCAACAGCAGTTTGGTTTATTTAGTGTATTATGTATCGTGATTGGAATATGTACTTCAATATTGTATCCTCATTTTAGTAAGAGACTAAATGTGATTGCCACACTTTTACATTAAAATAAACATGAAATAATGTGCTGCTATTTCTGAACATTGCCTAATACATTCACCTGGCAAAAGCAAATGTAAGGCCAGTTCTGTATAGACCAGGCATTTCACGGCAGTTCTGAGAACACGCTTTCAATGCAATACAAGCAGCACAGTCTATTCAATAGCTCTGCACAACTGAAATGAATCCTACAAGAGTTGTTAAAAAGAACAATCAGATTTTGTTATTTTCCACGTAAGGATTCTTAATGATACAAATCTGAAATGCCAGCTACATTGAAGACCAAAATCCTACACAGTGTTTTCTACTGAAATTAAGGATGCAGGAAGAAAAAAAAAAAAAAAAAAAAAAAAAAAAAANAGAATTAAAGCTATAGAAATATAGAAGGCTTTCAGGGGAGAGTTGCAAACACGAAAGCAAGTGGACAGGATCAGTTTTTTAGCTCTAGAGTTGCTGGAAATGACCAGCAAAGAATTCCTACTTCGTATTCTTTACAGACATAGCTTTGGTGTCAGCAGCTCTGCTACCTTCCACATTAGTTGCTGCACTTGGTGCACAAGTTGAGCGCACATTCCATGAAAACCTGAAGGATGTTGTAGAGGATGTTGGTTACCTAAGTCTTCCACAAATTTCTGATACAGATATCTACATTATCTTTTGGAGTTAATTCCTACTTTTATTTGCAGACAGTCCTTGTTAAACAGATTTCAAAATGGATGCTCTAAGAATAAATGTCTATTTTCTCCCACAAGAGATCTTTATATAGTGGTCCTTCACTGCAATTTTTCTTTTCAGCTATTTGAAGGCTAAGATACATATAGATAAAAGTAAGCATAGAACAATGTAATTATGTAACTTTATTTCATCTGCAGTTTCTTTTGACTGGCTCAGAGAAACACAGAAGTGACTCAGTTTGACTGCAGCCAAGCTAATAACTTACAGTGCAAAAGAAAGGCATTAGCAGCAAATAATCAGTCGTAGAGCTCAGTTTCAGAAAAGGAGCAGGCCTAGATTAAATACACTCTTCAGTCCCAGAAAATTACAGAAATAAAATAAACCATAGTATGACTCACACTGATAACCTGTATTTGTTTTGCACACGCTAAATTCTAGACAAACATACTGTAGAACACACCCCAAGTCACTGCTGCTATTTACACGAGACAGAAAAAAGGATTTTCTACATACAAGACAAACATAATTAACAACAAGCAGCAGGCAACACAAAATCCTCAGGCTATGAGTCAACATTAGCTGCATAAAAAAAGGACATTAAGTTAGAAGTTGAAATGGTAAGAGCAGAATAAGCTTTATGAAGAGTTATAGTAGTTACCATGACCAAAGCGCGAACTGGCACCTTGTGCTTGAGGGAGATGGGTAGCCACATTGCTTTACTATGTCAAACAGATGTTTACTTCTGACTAAAATGAGATGGTTTATCTGACAAGAAAACTAGCAAAAATACTGGATCACTGTTTCCAAGCAGATGAGAACCTTACGAGGAATGTGTGTGAAGAGATGAGTCTAAAACCGAGCGTCTACAGCAGAAATGGCGCAAAAAAATATGGAACTTCTAAAGATTACATTATCCCCAGCTGAAAATCACAACCGACTGGTTCTATGCGGCACATGAGACTCATTAGACTAAACTCAGGTTCTTTTTCACCACTATATTTGCTTATTATTTTAATCTTCTGTGAAACATAGTACTATGCAAGATGCTTAAATATCACAAGTCAGTTAATATTAGAATCTGGTGTTTTAACTAACAAATTATGGTATCTATGGGCCAAAGTCAAGTAACTGCAAATTCTTTTTACGTGTCCTCATCTAACAAGTAATTCACAATAGCAAAGGAATGGAAACTTGTTACATCATGCCTAAAACCAGAAAAAAAATTCTTCAGGGCAGAAGCCACATGTTATTTCTTTGTTCTATGAAGTGTTTAGTACACTTTTTGTTGCCTTACAGAGTTAAAGGAATTCTACAGCATGAAAATGCAGAGGCTGTAGCATGTAGCTGCAAGCTAACTGGGTGAGCTGCTGGAGTCCTTCATCAAGGATAAATACTCCACTGATGAGAGGGACTGTCATTCCAAATGAATGCAGTCTGACAGAGAGACCAAAAATCTGGATTGCAGGATGAGTTAACCGCTTATTGTCTGCTATCTTATCCAGAAAGAGCCAGATTCTGGCTACGGGTACAGAACCAGCACAATCTACCCCCCTTCCTTCCACATAAGTTTCACTGGCTATGATTAACTTAGCAATTAGTACTGCACAACAGAAAAGCAAAACTGGTGTAAAGGTCCCAGGAATCGCCTCTACTCCCTTCTCAGGTTATTCACTTCAATCTGCTCTACCCTAGTCCCGTGTAATGAGTATCCCTTGGCAGGTGGGCTACCGTAGGTGCTACCCCAGAGCCCACCTTCCAGTTTAGCTGCTGAAAGAAATTGAGTTCCCTGAGACGACTCCACAACGCAAACCAGCAGTGCAGTACCCGGGAGAAACATGTAGATGTGCCTCTAAAGCATGCTCCTGATCAGTACTAAAAAGCTAATACAGGCACACCTCATCATACCTCAGTTACAGTCCTGATTCAAACTGCTACAAAGAGAATTATTGCCAGACTTCCCCACAGAAGTCATCTTCAAGGAAAAAAAAATAATTTGCAGCTAAATGGATAAACAATTTGGATGATAGCACACTACTTCTTATATTAAAAACCCATACACACAAATTACGTCTTGGAATTAGGGAAGTAACAATGTTTAATCCACCAGCTATTATGGACTTATTGCTGGGGTTTTGTGGGAGCCTCTCACTCCCTTTGCATCTTGTCTGACAATTGTAGAAGTCTATGGAGGATTTAAGTGTTTCTAGATTAACGATAGTACTTTTCAAAGATAATTATACATGGATGTAAGTTTAAGGTAGCTGCTCAGCTGGCTGACATTATTCTGCAACAGTATTTTTCCAAATTAGAGTTCAGATTTACAAAGAAGTTACACTTTTTGATTGCATTAAGCTTAGTACAGTTTTTATGTTTTTCCATATTGAGACAATGATACAAAGAAATATTTGAAATTATGGCATATTTTCCTGAAGACAGTATTTATATAAAGGGTATTCACTAACCTTTTTCTAGTGCTAAATTCTATTTAAGAACTAAATATCTAAAACTGCTCTTCTCCCCCACCCCCCGAAAACTTGCAAGACAGTAACTTTTTCTTTTGTCAGATCAAAATGCTTGTGAATATGCAACAATAAGGGTAGGAAAATAGATTTTTGGCACAGAACTGGTAACAGTCTGTAACATTACTGTGTCTGTACGCCCCCCAACACACAGTGGTTTTAAACAGGTATTTAAGATTTGACATGATTACCCCTCAAGCTTGAAATTTAGCTGGTCTTGGCCCTGCCACATTAGGGACAGAGACTGGGCAGTACAGAAGCCCACAGCTTGGGTAATTATGCTACTTCAGCATCCCTGTAGGGTATCAGGCACCAGAGAACTGAGACGCTGATTCTTTATTCCTTTCCCCAAATGACAGAAGTGCATTGCAGGGACTTGGGGGAGGGAAAGCCTTTCTTAATTCCTCACTGAATCTGTTTATTCTTCCCTCCACTTGAGGCAAATTGAAAGAGATCACTAGCATATGAATACAAAATGGCCAGCCTGATTAAATATCAGAATTCTCGTAAAAGGATTGGATTTGTCAAATACATTATTCAGTTGATATAAAATTATTGGTGTAATGCAGAAACTTGTCTAAAAGTCTCATCTGGTTTGTCCTGTAAGAACAGATATAAATGTTTTTTAAACACAAAGAGACCAAATATGTATATGAGAAAAAGTATGAAAAAATCCAAATTGCCTTTCTCTTGTGTACCTGTCATCTGAAGGTTTAAGTCATTTTGGCTCATGAAATAAATGTGAAATTTCAAAGATATAATTCAACACAGAAATATAAAAGTTAATCTTGACTTGAACAGTGATCTATGCATCTGGAAGCATTAAAACAAAATTATTGCATAATTATCAGAAACATGCTGTATTCTTAAGCTATTTCTGATTTCTATAGCCTGTCAAAATCTCACATATGATTTCCATATGGAAGTGCCTGCTTAAGACAGATCTATTTTTTAAATGCAATTAGAACTTGCCAACTGAAATAAGTAGCTTTACTCATATTTTCACAACTTAGCTTTCATAAACTTTTTAAGCATCAGGTAATACCTTTTGTATTTTCAGGAGAAAAATACTCTGGTCCTTGCTTCAACACTGTTTCAATTACAAGCTCTAGACTATTTCCGCAGTGTTTGAAGTCTAATGTAGCACAGCCAAGACCATATGAATTTCGACCTGGAGAGTAATAAAGCGGTATTTGGTTCTTTTGCTCCCCTACCAAAAATAAAGGCAACAGGATGATCCTATCAAATAAGAAGATTTAATGAAAATAAACATAGAATTATGTTTTAATAGCTTGCAATACATGGAGAACAGAAATAGAGGTATCACTAAATAGTTCTATAGTGTTATCACAAGATGCAATCTCTCAGAAACAGATTCAATTACAAGTTTTTGAATCAGCGCAAGACTAAAGAATAACCTAGCTGTCAATTTTATCAGAAAAACAAATATAAGATGTGAACAAACCAAACATAAGAAAGACTAAAACAAACCAGACTCCACATGGACTTCCCTACTCCTACATAGGGGAGGTTTTAAAAGAAGCCTTTGCACCTGTTACTGTGGATTAATGTCCCAAGTGCCTCTTTCCTAATCCCATTCCATTGGAGGAAACTAATTTTTATATACACATACATGTATGCATGTATGTATGTACATATAGATATACACAGAAAAACACAAAAATTTGCAGCTTCTCAAATTAGATACTAATGCAGCTATGTCAGTCATGACTCACAAGGAAAACTACCATCCATCCTCACCCCAGTGCATGAAGAAACACATCCATTTCCTAGACTTTTCTAAGATTTTTATATATAAGGTGCTTCCTAGAAAAAGGTTCAGTTATAGCTATCTAAGAAACAGAGAGGCCAAAATTTGACATGCCTGCTTTAGTAAGACACACATGAAGTAAATCAACAATTAATCACCACAGCCATCACTGCTACAAATATACAGTAAAAGGAATTCCAAGTCTGTTGACCACAGCTACATGCATTACAAAACGCAAGTAAAATTAAAACATTATATACTCAAATCTCTTTCCACAGTTTCATTTTATATTACAACTCACCCCTTTCCAGCTACAGAAATGCAGTACATCTGAGCAGGTAACAATAAATGTCCTCTAATAAACACCAACATCTTTCCCCTATTTATGGGGAAGACAGGCTAGCAAAGAGAAAGACTACCATACTATTTTCTCTTAAATTGCTCAAAATTATATTGAACATAGGTTTAACACAATCTGGCCTACCAGAGGAATGTACAAGTTAATTACACATGCAAACTTCTCGTTCTATATAAATGAAAAAGAAAAATCATTCCATGCTCTAAAACAGGATATACATCTTTGTAAGACTTGTAGAAACTGCGACATATGGAACACTAGGAAAAGGTACGGGGAGGCATCAAGGGGCTAATTTTGAGACTCTGTCAATACTGCACCAGCCAGATTTTAAATTCTCTGCCAACTCTGCTAATTGTATAGTAAGGAAAAAGGTTGAGACTTCCCAATTAAAATGCAGCGTTGCTGCTAGGAACTTGCATAGGGATATGAGCATGGCATGACAAATTAAAACTCTTAGGCCAAGAATATTAGTATTGAGACTACAGTTTCACAGCCATTTCTTTGCTAGCAATTGTTTTAGACATGGCTGCCCTTCTGCCCAAGCCAGTTGTGTTCCCTCTCATTGTCACAGCCCAGCTGTTTGTGAACTAATGCAACAGCATCAGTACACTCATCTGTGACTGGTCCTGGAGTGGAGATAAGTGACCTGGGCAGAGTAGGAATCCGGGGATGTCAACTGTTACGACGTTGATGCTTGAATAACTACTTGCTGGACAACACAGGAAAGAAAGACACTAACACCCACTCAAGCACAGCGGAAATACAAAACTGCTATTGAAATGCATTTTAAGCAACATTAATTACTGATCAGCAAACCAAACTAGAGAATACTGACACATTTTCTCAACTGACAACTCTGAGAAGAGATGCCTCTTACAACTACTCTAGAAAGGGACCAGATGAAAAAAAAATATCAAATGAGAAAACCACAGGCTCATAAATGCAAGTCAGTAACCTTATCTTCCTTCAGAGACAAAAACATAACTAAGTTCTGTAAAAACATGAACAGCAGGAAGTTTGTTTCTTAACCTGTTAAATGCTTTGACTTCTATGAACATTATAAAAGCTTACTCGTAAACCACCCATGACTGTTCCAAGTGTTCTGCAAATTTTGTATAACTTCAGTATGTCTTTTATTTGCTATCCATAGCTTCTTTTACTAAAATGCCACTTGTTCTTTGCTGAGCTCTCTTTTCTAAAAAGGATATCAAGATCAAAAAAAGAGACTGGCAAAATTTCAAGTTATCTGCATTCACCGATCACAGCTTAATCATAAGGAAAAAGTGTCTTGACTAGTTTTATTACTATTGTTGAAATATTTGTGCCTTCAGATCTTAAGCATGCTATGAGCAGGAAAGAATTTTTAACTAAAAATAAAAACAAAATGGATGTAAACAACTTAAGTCTTTCTATCACAGCAACTGACTACTGCCACTTCTATAAAACATTTGTGCAAACTAAGAGGCCTAATACTTCTTGGCAATACTGTATGGAATAAATCATTAATTACTAATTAGTAGCTTTGATGTTGCATCTGTAAAGCCTCTGCAACTTATCAGTTGATACCAACTGATCAAAAAGAGATTCTCTAGTCATATTCTGCCAAATATTTATTAGTCTTCTTACATGTTAGTAAATACAAGTTGCTAATAAGCTGACAATAAAAACATAGCTGTATTAAATTTTCACACACCTCCATTCTAGCAGTAGCTACAGGTCACTGACCATAAAAGTATTAAAGAACTTAAAATAGAGCAGTCAGCCAACTCCAGAGGGTACGTTCAAATAAAAAAGACTCCGGGAAAACTACACTGCGAAGTCCAGATTCAGCTAATGGGTGACAGAAAACTTATAGAAGTCCTTTCTTTACTAGACATTTTATTCCTTGTGTCCAATGTATTCTAATCTAAAAAGACCAGATTGTGCCATAAATACCTCCAAGTATAGTAGGTATCCATTGATATCACATTAAAATTTGCTCATGATTTCAAACGAGCAAGCTTAAGTTCTGTATTAAAAGAGAAGTTGTCAACCCAACTTTCATAGTGTCATACTTCATGTTTACTTATTGTCTATATTAAATATTAAGCAATAAAAAGGTGAAAATAATTTTAAATACACCATTTTAAATATAGTTGAACCTTATTCTATCATACTGTTATTTTATAAACTACCTAGAGGAAAGGACTGGCCATATGCAGCCAGACTTTTTTTTTTTTTTTTTTTTNTAAACTGAGCTCCACTCAAGGAAGAAAATCCACAACTTAAGAGCTTAGTAATAGAATCATTCATCTGTTGAACTAATGATTTAATTAGCAGTTGTATAAAGCAAAGACATATTATTAAAAGTCACCATGAAAGAATATACCATTGTTGTGTGTTTTACATTGATTTAATATGTAACTGGTGACCATTGAATGTTACTAGGTTGAGTTGCCTATGTCATCCGAACTTTTTTTTTAAAGCTTTTAACCAAAGCTTTCTATAAGGATGGAAAAAACCCTATTTTCAAACCACTTTTCTAACGCAGAAATATTCCTTGACAGTCAGTGCTGTAAAACTGAAATCAAAGTGATCATAGTGTCACTGCTATGTTTAAAAACGTAAGACTTTAAGTAGAATGATACGTGTTTTCAAGCATTACTACAGAGGAAATACACCTGCACTGACAGCTATAAGGAGACTGAAAAAAAAAAAAACCCACCCAAAGCAATCACAAGCCTTGCAGTAATGAATCACATTAGCTCTTGAGAAAAATACTTCAACATAATGATGCACATTAAACGATAGATATGTAGTTATTGGGAGTACACAGAAGAACAGAAAAAAACATAACACTCAAGCTTTAAACACTCACCATCTGAATTGGTTTTTTGTGAAGATCTCGTTCAGTCACCAACTTTTCTTGGTCAGTGACATAAAGGCCTTTTTGTGCCAGGGCTTGTATAACAGCATCATGACCTAGAAGTGGTTTTGCAGCATCACTCTTGAGAATAAGGCTCCCAGCACGACAGTAGAGTTCTGCAGACAGCAGCAAGTTAACAACAGGTGGTTTAATGTGCTCCTGGTCATACTGGTCTGTGTAAAATGGTTCTTGTAGTTCTTCTGGAACGTTTTCTACAAAACCAAACACATAAAAAAGCATTAGTATCAGAAAGGACAGATATAGCATTAGGGGTTTTTTATATGTATGAACTCAAAATTATGTTAAAGAAGGGAAGGCCAGAGTCTTTACCAGCCATCATGATATAAAATACTGGGTAAAATTGTATACAAATGTAACATTTGAACTATAAATAGAAATGTAAGAAAAATTCAAAAAGAGTTCCACACTGCAAAGGCCGCACCAGAAGGCCAACCTGTGGTTTACAGCATCATTACTTTAAAATTTCTTGGCTTCTCCAAATACATGCCCAAACATTCTCATTTCCTTTGGCATAACATTATATAGGTCAGACATATAAAGGCAGAACAACACCCATTTAAACACAAAACCCTTTCTCTGCTACGGTAATAAAATGGAAATGGAACATTACATTTTAGCACAGAATAACTCAAGATGAAAAGGGAAGCTTCCACTCAGCAGCCTTCTAGGTTTCATATATGCAACAGAAATCTGATTACTATACTACCTACTTAAAAGGTCATGCATCACAGAATGATGACAATCCAGCAGTTAAGCATAAATACATGGATGTTTTACTGGAATTAAAAAGAACGGAAAAAGAGGAAAACAAATCATCCGTTTCCTTATGACAAAATGTTGAATTCTTATTTGCCTATTTGTGTTACTGACTTTTCTTAAAATTGTGGCTTTCCTCCCTTTTCAATTAATTTGCTTAGTACCCACAAAAAGCTATGCAAGATTCTGTCAAGCTTATACTGAGATTTTAACCCCAAAATTGGCATTCCATGACAATCTAACAGTTTTTCCAAATACTTTACATGATACGATACAGACAGACTATAATCCTCTACCACAAAAGTAATAATTATAAATTAATGAAGTATGGTACTAGATCAAATGAAATTAAATCACTAGTGAAGTAGAAAATAATGTAGACATGGCTTCAGACTTCATATTCTAGACATAGGCACTGCAAGATGCTCCATTTTCCCCATGTGAGAATTTCACTCTCCATTGGTGCAAAATTAGTTAAGCCAACAGCATTTATGGGATAAAGAGCATGTGATTCTGTTCCTGAGCCCAAATGGAAAAGCCTATTTAACTGCTACAAGGAAAAGAGCAGGTAGGAAAACAGTGATGCAACTCTAGGTTCCTACCCCCTTTGCCTTCAGCTGCATAAATGGCTAAACAGACAAGGTTTGAAGCAGAGGGTGGAGTAAACAGCCCACTACGGGTGGAGCAGGAGAGAGAGAAAAACAGAACATGCCATCACAAGATAATGACAGATTATCTTCTTCCTCATACATATTCTATTGCAATTCATGTGCTTCCATTATGGGCTTTGGAAGAGGAGCTAGCTGCCTTCTAGCTGTGAAAGGAGAAGATACGCTTTATAGGGTGCAAAAAGGGAAATACTAACACATACTTTCTTAAATGTCATAAGGATGGTAAAAAAGGATAAGATATCACTTCTTACTTGCCAATTCAGAATACCAAGGGGAAGAAAGGTACAGTTTATAACACGCTTACATCACGAGCCTAAATTTGGCTAGAAAGCTGACAGATCTGTTTTAGAATACAGATCAAAATATATTGTCAGCAAAACTAATTTGCCCTTTAAAATACAAGCCTAATGCCTAACAACATTACTTTTTTAGAAGATAATAATAATACAACTACTAACAAAAAAAAAATCTACCAATGTCAGACAATGATATTGCAATCTTCTCTTGCCACTTCCCAGCCTCACTTAATGACTCTACAGGACCTACAGCCATCCACTACTATAAAAAGCACTGATAATTAAGGAACACTATAAGCTACTAGGTACCTGCTTCCCTAGGTATTATTTCCATCTATCTCAATTCTACCTGTCCTTCTTTCTTTTCCCTGTTTGTCTATACATTGACTATTTAAATATTAAACTCATTATTTCTGAAGTCCCTCAAGATCCATCTCCACCTTGGTATCAGGAGCTTAATCCTCATCATGGCTTTATCCTGTATAATTACAAATGCCAACTTTTAAAGCATCTTCATGCTATTTCCTCAAGCTAGAGAGGATTAGAAAACATTTTTTGTAAATATCTCACAATGCACAGGCAGCAGATTTTGCCTGTTTTGGAAAAAAAAAACCCACACCCCAAAACACTCCAAACCACCACACCTCCTTTTTGAATCACATGGGAAGTTAGATGGGGCAGGGGGCAACAGGGAGCAAGAGATACAGCCACTTGTAATTTCTCAGAAGACCTAAAAAAGCCTCATTCCCATATGAAAAAATACCCCTAGGCAGGAGCAGTTACCTACGCATAAACAGAAGTCACATACTCTGTGTTTTAGACTCACTGAAGACAATGACAGATTTCAAGTCTGAAAATTTGAGCCAGAAGAGAAATCCAAAGTCAGGAAATAACAAACCCATTGCCTGTTAATGAGCAATTTCTGATGTTCTGTACCACCGAAACATACCCTAAACTGACAAGATAAGATGCAATAAATGCATTTACCATGAAAGAGTGATATCCACTACTGGGATTTAATAATAATAAAAAAAACTCAATACACTAAAAAAAACAATAAAGATGATAACTATCAAAGGCAAATAGAATTATTTACAAAGGATATTTCTGCTTCTGAAAAATACAGCAAAAGACAAAATTAGATGTATGCCATTTCTTTTACTTCATTGGTGTTCACAAAAGTAACTGTGGAATAGAAACTTATTGTGTTCATAAATACAAAACCAGAAGAGAAATTTATTAAGAGAAATAGAATATAGAAACAAGGGGCTAGGAGGAGAAACTGTGACTACATATATACTCTGAACTGATAAAAACAAAACCAACAAAACATGCAAAAAGCATACAAGTAAGGAATCCCTGCTGTAACAAGATCAGAAGTCTTCATAAAAATTCCCGTCAGAGTTCCCTTTGCACAGACAGAAACACATGCACTTTTCCCCATTTATAACGTGTATCAAACTGTTTGGTATCAGAATAGATGATTCAAACTGTGTTGTCATTTTTGTTATAGTTCTAAAAAACAAAGAGTGCAGCAGCGAGACATAGAGGAAACTCTTCTTGTTACTGATCTCAAAGTAACAGCCCTTCCAGAATCAGCACACGTTGCCTCTGCAGTCCTGTGGAGTGGAATTTCAAGGCTACATCCAGTTCTCAGCAGATTACCAGAACACCCAACAGGGCCAAAGCCTTTATTAACAATTCTGGCAGGATTGGAGATTGTTAAATGGCTCTGTTAGAGAAAAATCTTAAGGCTAATTCCCAATATGTGCAGTTTACCAGTCCCTTTCCTTTGCCCAGCTGACAAGAGTCTTTCAAGTAAATGAACAGTTTCAAAATAAATACCTTGTTGCACATACTGCCATGAAGTACCATTTGACCTTGAAATTTGTGGCAAAGTACAGCAATTATGCTAGAGAGAGATATCGGGGACACCAAGTTCAGGGAGTTGAGCACATGAAATATGGACGAGACCAAGGGAAGTGGATGTATTTCTGCTGGAGAGGCAGGGGAAGGATCTAACCACACTCTTCCAGCACCCAACGGGCAGGTTTCAGAAACGTGGTCTTGGACTGTGCAGTGAAGTGACAAACAGCAATGGTGACAAGCTGCTACAAGGGAAATTTTAACAGGATAAAAGTAAAAAATATTATTCACAGTGAGAGCAGCAGAGCACAGGTACAGGCTGCCTGAGGACTCAGCTGTGAAACCACCATCCGCAGGGACTTTCAAAACTTGAGCGGGCGAGGCCCTGAGAAGCCTCTTCTAACTTTAAAGCTGGCTTTGAAGCCATTTTAAAGGGAAGGAATCATCTAAAAATAGTCCATGGCTCCCACCCCTGAATTTACCTTTAAAAGCTGTTTTATAAACAAAACTCTGCTCAGGTAAGTGTGAATTACTCCTTGGAGGATAGTATGAATTCCTCCTTTGGAAAAAAATTACTGGTATTAATGTGAAAAGTCTACACTGCCTTTAAAAACAAAATTTTTTTTCTAAAGTTTCCAGATTTCCACACAGATGAATACAATCCTTTGAGTTACACGACTACGGAGTTTTTCAAGTTTGTAAGAATGAACAATTCCAGATTTATGAATGTTTGCATTAAGGAAGTCCAAAACCTTACAAGTCTTTGACAACAAGGTCTTTTTTTTTTTATTTTATTCCAGAGGATAACATAAACAAATTCAAATATTTCACCATGGGCTTTCTAATTAAAATATACATCATTCTTGGGAGCCACAAGGCCACATTAAGGCTCAGCCTAGAAAACAGGTTAGTGACGTCAATCAACAAAGACATTAAGAAAAAAAACCACATTTGTAGAAGACTTAAGATTTAATACAGAACGATCTCATGAAAATTATGACTAACACCTTTAACCACTTCCCAGTGCAAACCAGTAGATGAATTTATGTGAAATCTTAATGGACTCAATTACTCGACAGTTTTCTGTAGGACAGCAAAGGTATGGTTTTGCCATAAAGTAACAGTGTTAAGCTACTTCATTCAGATTCCCGCTTGCCAACAAGGGTTCTGGTGCCACATTTTTCATTCAGGCACAAGAGAGCAGAGCTTGCATGGAAATCAAGAGTCTAAGGACTGAGGAAAGGTCAGAGAAACGTGATTTATATTATTTTGCTTCTGACGAATTTTTGTAGTTGCCTCAGTAGAAGAGGGACACATTTCAATTTGCTGTTTTATTTTAGAGACACCTTCAAGGGCTCTGATGAGCACTCCAGTTCTAAGATTTACAGCAAGTTAGTAATCCATGAATCAAGCTGATGCTACTGAAAAAAGAAAAATAATGAAACAAGACTTTTAATCAGAAAGCGGAAAATGAAATGAGACATTTGATATTAAAAAAGAATTTTTACTTTTTGGTTTGTTGAATCAGTCTACCACTTACATTGTTCTTGGCTAGCAGGCAGTAGGCGTACTTCTGCCTAGGGGCAAGTATCTAAAAGGTCAACATCTAAATTTATGGCAGACTGAATTTCAGTATCACAATCCTTAACTTTGTCCACCTAACTAAACTGAACTTGAGAGATTCTTGGATTTACTGTCACAGAAGTAGTACGAATGAACCAACCCAACCCTCCTGCCTCTAGATGCCACAAAAATAGACCACTATCCACTGCTTTGACAGCAGTTCTGCACTTATAAGGGATTTTGCATTAAAGAAACAAACAAAACCACCACCACCAACAAAAAACCAACCAAAAGCTAAACCACAAAAACATTCAAGGACAAAACATTAACAAGCTCTACCTTCACAGCCCACCCAGACTTGAGTTATTTTTTGAGCACTGAGAATCACATAAGAAATGCACTGCTGGGTCACACTAATTATCTATCCCATCCAATATTCTGTCTTCACAGGAAGCAGTACTCACAAAGCATACAGAGTTTGTCTGGTAGGGGCATTTCCTATTAAAATGGGAAAGTTTAACATCTACTTTACTAAAACTTGCATATTGATTCAGGTTTTGATAAACAAAAGAATGACTTAGAATTAACCCTGGCAATAAAGGTATCAATTCTTATTAGCATAAATGCCTTCAGAACTTATTTTTGGGAAAGGTAAGGTATGAGAAATATGAAGATAATAGTGTAGTTACAATCCCATCTCACTCAGCTCACACCCTGATGACTGTAATAGTCAAAATATGATTTAAACAGACTATGGAATGGGGCAAAAGATTGTTTCAGAAATTTAGAGATAAATATTTATTTCTTGAATTGTTATAAGACCTTATTAAGCCAAAGAAAATGTTTTGCCAGCCACAACTAGATAGACATGAGCTGACACATCTGCTTTGGTGTCTGACTTACAGGTTGTCTTAGTTTAAGACTGCTTCTAATTCAAGAAAAAAAGAAAACACATAGGAAAAGCTAGAACTATACAACTCTTACATTAGGCAAATAGATTTCAAACACTACATTTCAAGTCTGTAGCAAAAAGATTTATTACTACCACCTGATCCAGCAATAATACATTGTCCAAGAGAAAAAAAAGTGTGGGGGAGAAAAGTGTGGGACTTTTTCCTTACAAAGTCTTGGAGGATTTTCGCTCCAGCTCTGTTTTCTAGAATGATCAGCAAGAACATTCATTCAGGTTTACCTGGGTTTAGCAAAGCAAGTAGTTAAAAGTTATTAGCTTCAGGAGTGTAAGTGTATCCAGTTTTCCTCATTAAAACCCACCAGCTAGCTATAGAAATGAAATTACATAACTTCTCATATTGAAAGGTGAGAATTTCCTGATTAACAGCATATAAATACTCTTCAAGTTTGGATGAGAGCCACCTTTAAACATGGAGTCACTAAAGTAACCCAACAGATTACCCTAAATTGGGGTGGGGGGATGTTAAAATATATCTGCAGCAGTAACTGCGATGATAGTCAAAAAATATAGAGGGGAAACCAGGTATAGGTAGAAGAAGAAATATATTTCAACTCATCACCTGACATAGGTGAGCGTTTGGCGACAGTCTCTTTGTCAGATCTATTACATTCCACCGACAGGCACTTTAGCTGTAAAGACAAATAGGCTCAGAATAGGTTCAACGACATGAAGTCGTTGAAAGAACAGATTATAAACTACCCCACCTGAGATCTATCATGTAGTAAGAATCCTGACAACTGTTAACTAATTCACCTTCCTGCACTTTTGTACATGCAGTCTACAACATCAGATGACTCTGCTAAACCTAACAGATCCAGAAGCTCATACAATTTTATTTATTTACTTTAAGTAAATAGTGATCTACACTCAAATCATGTTTTAAATGTGTTCTGCAGAAAGGAGAAATAGGATCAACTGCTAAGTAGACCATCTCAGTAAATGATCAACTGATTTCAGTAGGATTGACCAAAGTATCAATTTGTCAGCAACTATTTTAGAAAGGTGATGGAAAGGAATCTATTAAAAAAAAAAAAAAGTTCCTCACAGGAATCTCAAGCATTCGGTTTTATACTCCAAACTCTTGCACAAGCTGCCATACTAAGTAAAAGTAAAGAAATTAGGTCTGCTAGGAAAAGATTAAAAGAAGTTCTGGCCTGCAATGCTCAACATAGCAGATGAGAGTATTTAGTTAAAACTTGTTTCTGTCAGATACACAATGTTCATTTCCTCCCTTCATGGTTCTACTGGCAACATGTGCAAACAGCAGTAAGTAGCTGCACATGAATTCTGAAAATATTAATCATCAGAAGAAAGTTATTTTTAAGTTTCTTGGGTAATGTTTAGTTGCAGATGATGCAATTTGTAATCTATTGCTTCAGACACCTATAAAGGTTAAATGTAATGTTAAAAGGTAGATGGACTATTTTTTTTTTTTTTTGACTGCAGAAAACACAACAATGTTTAGGACAAGCACTCAGACTCGTGCAGCTTTTATTAGGTTTTCAGTTTATTCCTGTCAAAAGAACCCTCATGTTAAACCAGTGAAATTTATTACTGTAGCAGGGTAATACATTGTATGGATAGTAGAATAGCAACAGATTTAACTTGACTTTAAAATTGTTACCATAATTTTCCGAGAATCATACATGTCAGAGATAGTCTTAACTGAGTAACTAAAAATTGGATGCAAAGCTGTCTGAAAAACAGTTTTCTAAGAGTACTCAGAGGTCCCCTATCAAATGGGAAGAACGTGTACTTCAAGGTATAAGAACTAGTATTTTCATTTATATTAGCTGAGGTTCTAGAGAAGCGATTCCATGCTACAAAGGGATTGAAAGCATTTTGGAGGACAAAATTATAATTCAGGATGATTTTGATAAGTGGAAGAAGTGGTTTGAAAATAGGATGCAGTTATATAAGTATAGCTGCAAAGCAGGAACCTACAACTGTACAATTAGAAGATGGGAACAACTGAGTAGGCAGCAGTTCTGCAGAGAAAGATATGGAGCTACAGTGAATCACAGACTGAATGAGTCAACAATTCTAGGCTGATGCGAAAATGACAAACATCATATTCTAGTGAATAAATGAGAATATTATAGGTTGGAAAGATGAAGTAATCTTACAGCTCTACCCTGTACTGGTAAGGGTTTAGCTGGACCATTAGATCTAGATTTAAGCACAGAATCCATGCAAAACTGACCACAGAAAAAATACGGGCGGGGGAGGGGGTCCAGCGACACCAACTCAAAAAACAAAACACAGAGTCAAAAAAAGCTTGACTTACCAAAATGAAGTTGAAAAAAGTCTGGTTTGTCTAAACAGCAGAACAGAGAGGAGACACT